>MU832216.1:0-42500 GCA_029204225.1 Diphasiastrum complanatum | reverse complement strand
GCGCTTAATGAAATAAACAACAAGAATACTTTAAGGAATCAACAAATGAAAGTACTATTGAATCAAGTGAAAACTTTATCTGCATCGAATTTGGGCTTTCAACTTGAATCTTTTTCAGGGGAGAAGAAAGAGAAAAAACCCAAAGTTGTAGATGACTGGTTAACCAAGTGGACCGATTATTTTAATCTACACGGAATTCTTGAAGAAAAAAACACTTTAATTGGGCAACAAGGTGACATAACGCGTGGCTTCGTGGCAGAGTCCTCATATCAGGCCATGACACATGGCAACATGCATTTAATTCTAAAGTGAATCTTAAATGTGACATTGTCCAAGTGGCAATACTCAATACTCACAACTTTCAAGGGCCTTGAGGCTTGGGGCCTGGCCTAGCTAATACAGGCTGGCAAATGCATTAAGCTTCAAATTATAGCTGACATTACTTGAATGGTGTTCTTAAAAAATCGATTTTTTGATAATTGAATCCTAAAATTTCGTGTATTTTTCAAAGAGTGCAGTATTTTATCCTGCCATGTATACATGTTAGAGGCACATTCTCTTGTAAAAAAAAAAATTAACCGTCTAAAATCCTACATATTTCTTAAGCACTCGGTTTTAAAAACTTTTTAATCCTGTAATATTTTTCTTATACTGGTTTTTCATCAAAGTTGCCGATTCCATTCTTAAGAAACTGCGGCTTTCCGGATGGCTGGGCTGCAGCCTTTTATTTGCATAATCAAGTCTTCCTTTTATTTGCAGGAATCAAGTCTTTGAAATAGACCTGCAGTTCCTTTTCGGTTTGGTCGACACGTGTTGTCTTCCATTGGCTGAAACCACTGGAATGCTCTGACGTTTGAGCCATTCATAATTTGTCGTTCCTCCACACTCTTGGTTCGTACTCTCTGAGAGTCAGCGCCCGTCACAATGAAATTTGGGGAGTTTGTCAGCTCTGTTTCGTGACCGTCGACGAGCTCCGAGTTATCGACGCCGACAATAAAGCTTCAGGTCGTCAACGTGAAAGGCGAAGTGTACAGACGATGAAGCTTTTGCGTAAGCTTTTCATTTCGGTTCATGAAATGGCGTCGTGAAGTTGACGGCCCGTCGAAATGACGGGAGGAAACTGATGTTCGTCTGAGGCGGGGCTGGGCAGAAGCTCCTAAGCGATGGAGCAAGGAAAGAAGAGGAGGTGCGGATTCGGGAAGATCCACGGTAACGCGTTTCGTGCACCGATCAAAGACTCCTTCAAACGATGCTTCATCAATCTGGAGCGGAATGTTCTTTCATGTTAAGTTGATAGTAAACAAGAAAAAAAAATTGATAATATATATATATGTATATCTTCTTTCTTATCCTCATCATTTGTTGAGATTTCACTTTGATTCATGCCGCTTTAAGAACTTCCTGCAATCGAGGCCTGGAGTACTCAGGAAGGACCCCACCTCCGCGTTTACTACTGGTGATGCTGCTGATAATTTATGAGCATTCTTCTTGGTAGTTTATCTTAAACTGCTACGTCTGGCATCTGCTGCCTGGTTCTAATCCTAATTTCTAATTTTTGTGGTTGATCTCTTCCCGTTCACGTTTTCTTGTGGCTGATGCGGTACTTATTTGCCTGCGGGTACGCCTGTCCTTAATGTTCTTACAAGTTATATTGAATCTTGATCTTTCCTTTACTCTTCAGTTGTCTGGTCGGCTCTCTCTGCCTTTTTCTTTTTCTTCTGACATCAGCGGATCTGCGCTCGCTAATTATTTGAAAGCGCAAGGAACTACTCTGAAATAAATTTGTGGCGCAGCTTCAGTATTTCCGTGCTCGTTGAGAATGTTTTGTTTTCTTTTATTTTTCAAAAGATTGACGTATCCTTGTTCTTCGTGCCGGTTTTAATCTGAGTTCTTATTTTGCGCGGGTATCATTTTGAAAGAAGGTTTTATTTTTTTAGATTGACTCAACCATGTTATTTTTGCGAGCTTGAATCTCTTTGCTCGTGTAAAGTCTGCTTGAGAAGTTGAGAACTATCGCCTTTGAAGCACTGGTTGTACAGCCTGCACGTATCAAAGCATTTTGGGACGACAAGGACAATATTATGCTGTACTCATCTACGACCAACGCCTGCTAGTTGAGAACAAGAAGCAGCTTTAATAGATTTCGTATCATTTCAAACGTATATTCTCTTGGCGAGTAGATATTTACTCCGTTGTGGCGCTTTAATAACACAGAGCTGGAAAGGATCCACCAAGTCCGAATCCACCTGATATATAGAGTTCTTGCAAGCTTTTTTGCAACGAAAAGTGATAACTTCACACGCGCATATATGTATGGTCTATTCACCACTATGATTTACATTTTCCGTACATATCAGGGATTGTTTATCATTAATGAATTCGAGTCGTGTGTTGTACTTCGACCTTTAAGTTCAGATAATTTTTGCTATACGAATGTGTTTCTCGCTCTAAATTTCTACTGTGCTCTTACCGGGTAACGGGTTGTATATGCATTTGCAGATGGCTTTCAGCTCTAATTCGTCTGCCAGTTCAATTTCATTGGATACTGGGAAAGGACATAGTAAATACACTAGCAAACAAGTTGTACATGGCTACACAAAGGTGAAGGGAAAGTCACGGCATGCCATGGAGGACTATCTTGTAGCAGAGTTCAGGCAAGTGAAGAGCCACGAACTAGGTCTGTACGCGATCTATGATGGTCATTTAGGCCATAGCGTTCCTGACTATCTGCAACGGTACCTTTTCGATAACATACTGAAAGAGGTAAGGATTCTTCATTTACGTATTCTTTCTCTGCTTCTGCTACTGTTATGCTTTGGAGTGTGGTTCTGCTGTATCTGTTTCTCATTGAATGGAGTGTGCAATATATTATATTATACTCTGCTTGTGCTGTATCTGCTCTGATTAATTGAATAGTGCAACATTATCAAATAGTGTAAGTGTATAATATAATATATTTTACCCTGCTTGTGCTGTAGCTGCTCTGATCAATTGAATATACTCGGCTTCTTCTATCTCTGTTTTCATTGATTGAATATAGCAATTGCCAATATCATATGTGGATATACGGTTCTTTTTGCCATTTGGTGAATCCTTTCTGATTTTCAAAGTTCTCAACGTAACACTTAGTGCAGTGCTCTCAATGCCTACCTGGAAATTACTTCCGAGATCCTGCATTTTGTAAAGGTTCTGTCAATTTAAACCTAGCGTTCTAAAATCCTCCAACGTAAAATGCTTGCGTTAAAATCCTATTGATTCTTCTATCTAGCATAGTTTGCATCTGAAGAATTTTAGAAGGCAACAATATGTATACAAAAATATTGCCCTAGGGCTTATGGGCTATGTATGTGCCTACTGTATCTTTGAAACGTCCAGATTTCAAGTGTCAATTCTGCCCTCTTGCTTCACCTCCCTACCATGAAGATTTTTTCTCTGAAACATGCATAATAAATAGGTCCTCTAGCCATTGCGGTAAATTTAAGTTCCTTGAGACTGAACTGCCATCAAAATCTCATTTCTTTTAGAAAATTTATGAGCTTCATTTTTGTATGTACTAGAGAATGGACGACTCAGCGTTAATAAGATTAGCACTTAGGGCCACCAAATGTTGGGCTTTTTACTTGTCAACATCCCTCAAACTTCCTATATAATGTTTTTTTTTTGGGAAAAGAAAATGCCAATTTCGAGAACGTCCTTAATTGAACATTCTTTATTGGAACACCTTCAACTTCTTAAAAGCTTCTTGTTTGCACTTTTTGGCTGATTGTAGCCTGGGTTTTGGGTTGATCCAAAAAAAGCCATTATGAAAGCATACAGACGTACAGATCAGGTTATTCTTGAAAAGGCCCCTGTGCTAGGTATTGGTGGATCAACTGCTGTGACTGCCATTCTGATTGATGGACGACAGCTTCTGGTAGCGAATGTTGGAGATTCCAGAGCAGTTTTGTGTCAAGCTGGTGTTGCAATACAACTTTCAGTTGATCATGAACCAAATAAGCCGTCCGAACGTGGAAACATAGAAAAGAAGGGCGGATTTGTTAGTAATCTACCAGGTATAACTGATGATGAATGGTAGTTGGTCACACAATTATTTTCATTTGAAAGAGAGTACTTACATGCTTTTCAAAAAAATTATCCTTATCCTACTTGCAATTGAAACTCATCCTGGTTATGTTTATGTTGGTTCAGGTGATGTACCTCGTGTTGATGGGCAGCTTGCTGTAGCTCGAGCATTTGGTGATAAGTCATTGAAGGAACATTTGAGTGCAGACCCCGATATCCAGGAAGTGCCAATAGATTCATCTGCTGAGTTTCTTATCTTGGCTAGTGATGGACTTTGGAAGGTGCCTCTCTCTCTCTCTCTCTCTCTCTCTCTCACACACACACACACACTTCTTGAAGTCTTTCAAACAAGGATATCCCCTCTTTCTGAACCTCTGTCTTGGAATGCTTGTCAGCTCTTTTCAGACTTTATTTTTGGCTTGACATGCTATGCTTTTCACGTTTGATTGAATCTTCAATGTTAATTCTCACCAGCAGAGATAAGGAGTCCACCTATACATCATGCATAGCAACATCATCAATACCCAAGAGTAGTTGGTTGTAGCCTTGTAGGTCAGATGAGTAAAAACATCCATATTGGCTTCTATAGGTTTTAATGTCCCCTGGTACCGCTGTTATGGTACCGCCGGAACCATAACGGTGGTACCGCCTGTACGGTACCACCCTGGGATCAGCGGAAGTACCATTTTTTAATTTAATATATATATATATATATTTTAATATTTTTAATATTTAATTATTGCCTTTTACCTACCAAAATAGGTTAAAAAAATGGAAAAAAAAGGGTTCTAGTTGTAAAAAAGGAGGGCACAGTACATGGTGCAGGGGACAGGTGCAACAACACATGGGCACTGTGGGTGAGTAGACCATGGGGCCAATGGGAGAGCAACACAGGGGGGGGGAGCAACACATGGGGGCAGGTACAGAGGCACATGGAGGGATGATGGGGATCCACATGGCCGATCAGGCTGTGGGGATAAATAAGCACTCACAAAGCCATTGTGAGAGGCATTTTCAGAGGCTGTGAGAGAGCCAGTGATAGCCAGTGAGAGAGCCAGCGACAGGTTGTGAGAGGCTGTTTGAGAGCCAGGGTGCTGTGAGAGGCTGTTTGAGGACCAGGGTGCTGTGAGGAGAAGGTTGATCGAGATGGCATAGCGCATACCACCAAAGCCTGAGGGCGAAGCCAGGAGGAATCTCGAGGAAGATATCCGAAGGCACAACGAAAGACATCGGAAGCAAGTGGCAGACATTGCAGAGATGCTGCGACAGACTCGGCAGAGACACCCAGAGCTACAGATCCCCGCCCCCGCTGTAGCCCCTGTCCCCGCTGTCGAGCTGGATTTGGATGAGCAGATTGGAATGAACTTCACACGACGGCAGCTCATCATGGTCAGGGAAAGGGAGGCCAGGCGTCGGGCTAACCAGGAGGCAGAGCAAGAGCGACAGAATAATGCACCTGACGAGGGCGAGGAGTCAGTGGAGGATCAGTAGGCATGTTTAGAATAGATAAGGTCCAGTTGTATGTGGCGGACTCTTGCTATGTAATTTTCGGCAGTTTAAGGTGTGACAAATAACTAGATAGCTGCTTAAAAAAAAGACGGGATATGTAATGTTATCTTGATACAATGGCTGAATCAATATGTAGTTGTTTTTTGTGCAACGCGAGCCTGGTCATGTGAAATGCAATCTCTGTATTTTTTTAAATGCAATGTAATACATGCGTTTATGAAATGCCGTCACGGGTTTGGGGTGTAGGGGTAATTGCTATGCTCATGATCGTTTGGAGTGCATGTGCTATCAGTTTGCTGTGGCATCAATGATCGGTTTGTAGGTGCATTTATGTGAAGCTATCATTCACTTCAATCGAAATTAGTTGAAAATACGATTCACATGAGCACATAGAATTTGACATAAAATTGAAAATACATCATCACATGTACAGAGCGACACATGCACAATGTGCAACAAATAAAGTACGCCAAACACTGTATATAATGTGAAAAATGATTTGAGTACAATGGTCGACCGTCTGCTAGAAACAAACTACTGAAACTAAAATAACAGAGCCACAATCAATGCTCTGGCTCTAACTCAGACGAATGCTCCGGAGACAACTCAGGGCCCCGAGCTGACTCTTGCAGCCGATATCTCTGCCTGTCTGGAACTGGCATGGGCTGTGTATCCGAGAGGAGGACTCGTCACTAGCATCATCCCAATCTGCCTCCGCATCAGCCCCCAAGCAGCCAAACCAACAACACCTGCTCCAGCTGGCTGTAATACTGCACCTCTAGCTGTACTCGGAGCCCTGCATGGTCGTCCTCTCCTCCCTGCAGTTTTTGTGCCTTGCCTTTCTTGTTCGGTGCACCCTTGGGCCTTCCTGGTCTCTTGCGGACGAGAGGAGCTGTCAATGCCTCATCACCCCCATGCAAATCACCTGGCTGGCTAGGTTGGGCCCAAGCTGAGGCCGGCTGGGATAGGGAAGCAAAAGAGGGAACTCCTTGTGCACCTGAGCGAGGAGGATGAGCTCGTGGAGTGTGTGCCTGTGGGGCTGCTGCAGGTGGAGGAACTGGCTGTGCAGGAGGCAAGTACAGCGGCGATATGTACTGAAAGGGGCGCTGCGGTGGCCGGTATTGATACATCCTGGGTGCTACCAAAGGGGGAGCCAGTGGAGTGGGTGCTGCCAAAGGAGGATGTGAAGTGGGTGCTGCCACTAGAGGAGCTACTGGAGGAGCCACTGTGGATGTGGGCGTTGCAAGAGAAAACCTGGGCACAGATGGTGGCCTGCCATGGAGACCTGGTGCTGCAGAAGTGGACGGCAATGGAGGGGCTGCAGGCCTCAATGGCATCGGTGGCATTGGAGGTGCTTTGCGGCGCACATATACCCTCTGAGGAACTGGAGGAACTGTAGGCACCTCATGTGGCTGCTCTGGCTGGGACTCTGTGTATGGCATGCTGGCAAGAGATGAAGGGGGTCCCCTGACACTCGGCATCTGCTGGGCCTCTAAATCCAATGTGGCAATCAAGTCGTCTAGCTGGGCATCTGAATACAAATGCTCTGAGCTTTGGGCCTCATCCTGTGCACCATCCCTTGAATCATCCTGTGCACCATCCCCGGAATCAACCCGTGCCTCATCATGTGCACCCTGTAGACCCTGCATGGCCTCCCAATCTGTGCAATCAAAGTCATCTGGTGCCTCCTCTGGTGTGCTGTCGTAGTAACGGCCATGACTCTGTACTGCACGCATCCAAGCAGCTGCGGGACTGGCATCTAAATCACTCTGCCCTCTATCAAGAGCCTCCTCCATCATATCGACATAGGTAGGTATGCCACTGGTCCCCCCTGTGTGCCCTGCCTGTCTCCCAGTATAACCTGCGCCATGTGCCCCACCTCTGCCACGTGATGCACCTGTGACCCCTGCCCGTGGCGTGTGCCCTGCACCTGTATCATCTGCCTCATCCCTCTCTGATCTGGCAAACACAACCCGTATGGGCTCATCCTCATCATGCTCATCCTTTGACACTGGCTCATCTGCCTCGTACAATGGAGGCTCTCTGTGCTCAAGCCCAAGCTCTCTCTCTCTCTCTCTCTCTCTCTCTCTCTCTCTCTCTCTCTCTCTCTCTCTCTCTCGGCAAGCTCCCTCTCTCTCTTTGCCATCAGCTGTGTGCCCAGGTCATCTACAGGCATGGGATGGGTGCTGTCCGTAGGCAAGTCAACCTGGCGCTCCAAATCTGATATCTTCGTCTGCAAGGTTTAAAATTTGCATGTCAGAGAGACAACTTGATCAAGAAATGAAACCTACATTTTTGTGAGACGTCAACCAACATGCTATGGGAGAATAGCCCATCACCTGCAATGCGCTCGTAATGGTCGGCAGTCTCCTGGCGAGACGTGCGTTGGTGCTGAAGAACACCAACCTCTCTAGCTGACTCACTGACAGCCTGTTTCTTCTCCTCGTGTGAACGATGGCCCATGTGCTCCAATTACACTCACACACGGAGGCAGCGCAATCTTGTGGTATGTGCAATGAAATGGTTGAGCACATGTGCACGGGTGGAATGTCAACGAAACACAGCAAGAGAGGATGAGATGAGATGCATACTTGTGAAAGGACCCGCAGTGCAAGACGCTGCTGTATGGAGGGATAGGTGCTACCGAACATGGTCCACCAGCTAATGGGGAGCTGAGCAGCCGGGTGATCGAACGTGCCCATGCTGAAACGAAATGCAGCTAGCTCCTCCATGAGTCTGATAGGATCCAAGCGAATATGTGGACCCACCCTGTAGATGTACTCTAGCCAATCCGACTCGAGCTCCCTGTCTGATATCCGTGTCAGAGAGAGGAAGAGGGGATGCAAGATGTGTGCAACGCTGTGGATACTCCTGTGAAAGTAGTTCCACTGCGTCTCCCAGATGAACCTGAGCTCCGTCATCCTGCACGAAGTCAAAGCAAATTTTGGAGAAAATGTAACATCGACAGAAAAACAAACTAGCAAACACTGGAAAAATAAAGACCAATTACAACACTATACTGCTTACCTCTCTGGCTGCAAGATGGGCAGCTGCAGGAACTGTCCGATCCAATCCATGAGCTCATACATCAGTCCAAGTGTGGACCCCTCGCTGTCAGCCATTCGGAGCACAATGTAGAGTGGTCGAAGGAGTCCTAACAATGTGTCGCATTCCTCCAGAACTGGTCTCCCCTCATCGTGGAAGATAAGTGCTCCCCATCCTCCGTGTGCTGAAACGTACTGGCACGTCAAAGATCACTGACAACCATCTGTAGAAGCTGTGCCCTGCACCTGATCAAACGGTCGATGACCACCAAGTCGAATACAAAGCGTGTGGGGGCTGGCTTACGGAGGTCGAAATGGCTGAACACCCAGAACATGGCAAGAACACACCTCGTCCTGGTGACAAAAGTCACCAGGAAGAGGGCCTCACGGACGATGGCTCTAACCCAGGGAAGTGCACCTATGTCCCCCATCAAAATGTCTATGCTGTGCCAGACTGTGCAAGGTGGAATGCCCTTCTAAAGGGCAGAATTGGTGATGGCAAAAGGTAGGTTCAGCTCGTAAATCAAACTGGCCACAGCCTGTGTGGCCTATCTGTCCATGTGCGGCTGATGACGGGAATGGACGATGACGCGACAAGCTGGGCACTAGTGGATGCATCGGACTGTAGACGTGGAATGGGGAGAGTGGGATGCACTGGTAGGGATGGGTGCAGCAGCATAAGTGGGGTGCACTGGTGGAGGGGCAAGATCTGGAATGGGATACGAAAACTGCTGGCTAGGGAGGTCATCCGGATGGGAAGGGAAGGAAGAAGGGATTTCATCCACATCCTCGAAGGCCTCGTCATAGCATCCTGGGCCTGCTCGGGTGGCGGAGAGTCCATGAGAAAATCGTAAACTGGGGGCGTGCGAGCAACAGGACGTGGTGGTGGAACCGCAATGGCAACTGGCGGACACGATGGGAAGGGATCCATCGGAATGGGTGCAGATGGGGGTGCGTGTGGCGGAACTGTCTGAGGGGGATGAGGGGCAATGGGACGGGATGAGGATGCACCCCCTCTCCTTGTGTGTGCCAGCCAAACAGGCAACAACTCTGGGTCAGCCACATAAGGAGCGGTGCAAAACCGGAGAATGCCCTCCGAAATGGTGTTCTCCCCCGCCACGAGCCGCGGCTCGTAGGTGTCCAGTAGTCGCTGCCTGTCGGGGACGGACATGCTGCCACAAGGGGCAGCATTTAAGGTGCCACCATTTTTGGCGCGTGCACCGAGTAGGTGGCCTTTAAAGCGAGTGAGGGACGCAGCAAATTCGACTAGGCAGTATCGGCAACGCACGACCTTCTAACCGGTCTTGTTGGTCTTGTCGGCAACTCGCCTGACAACGTCGTCCCACAGACTGGAAAGGTCGGACTGCACCATTGCGATTGTTGGAAGGATGGAATGCTGGAAAAAAAACAGCAGGGTACACTGTTTGAGAGACGCTGAAAATGGGCGAAGGCAGGTTCTTGAAAATCAGATGCAAGGCAGGGCGGTCTGTGGGCGAAGGGTGATGCAAATTAGACGCAAGGCAGGGAAGGCAGGGCAATGATGGCTGGAAAAAAACTGGGAGAGAAGAAGCAAGGGGGGCGGGTAGATTAGGTTTAAAAAGATTTGAAAAGATATTAAATATTAATTATATTAATATATTATGGTACCGTGGTACCATCATGGTACCGCGGTACCAGTGCGGTCCCGCGGTACCGGGATCCGCGGTACCCAGTACCGCAGGACCTATGGTTTTAACATACTAAGTTTTCTACCAGGCAGACTCAGTCACGATGAATGCTAGCACTAGAAAGACAAGTTAATCAGATAAAGTCCCCACCTTCTAACAAGAAAAGGAAAGCAAAAGGTGACTAAAAAGCATGGTGGGTGGTAAAATTGGATTTAAAGAATAGAAGTGCTGGAATCTTTCAGATTCGCTTAGAACAGATTAGACCGGCGGGAATTGTATACTTCTTGTGGAATAGCTGAAACCATCTACTGATGTCCAGATTTCTGAAACCATTTGAAAATGTGGCCATCTGAAACCATCTACTGATGTCCAGATTTCTGAAACCATCTGAAAATGTGGCCATCTGAAACCATCTACTGATGTCCAGATTTCTGATGAATGTAGCCTGCAGCCATCTTAAACAATCTGAAACCAAGCAACAGATCTGCATAACAATTGCTTTTTTGATATCCTTTCACATATGATACCCATATTGGCAACTTTCCAAAAAAAAAAAAACTTTGCGATCCGGGAAACCCTAATGGGAATTCCCGGATCGCGTTCCGGATCGTGGCCTGCAACTATGTTGTCAACATACAGGTTTTTAGGCAGTTTTTTATGCATTAAAAAAAGAGAGAGAAAGTTATGATAATTTGATGTAGAAATTGACCATGTGCAATTGTTGTTACAATCTATTAGTGAAAATTTTTAAGGAAGCCGTAGTGCTGTAAAATAGTCAACCTTTGGATGCCTCAATTTTCATTAGAGCAAAGATAATTTCTGCAGATTTGTATCAGCTAATCAAAACTGTGTACATTCTTTAGGTTACCTTTTAGCATAAGGAAAAGAAACCTGGGAAGAGCTTGCCGTAAATTTAATAAGCCTGGTATTTCTGGTTAGAGCTTATTTCCTGATCGTTTAATTTTTGGGCCAAAATGATGTTTTCTTTTGTGACAGGTCATGGATAATCAGGATGCTGTCAATTTTATTCGAGGACTGACAGATCCACAAGTTGCAGCTAAACTCCTCACCGATGAGGCACTCTCTAGGAAAAGCAAAGACGATATTTCTTGCATTGTAGTTCGGTTTCAATGATTGCTTATTCAGTAAATGACCTCATTTTGCAATTCTTTTGTTGTATATATAAACTGCACCATTTGAACACATTATTCATCATGCTGTTGTTGAAAGCACACTGTACATATGGGCAGCACAAGATGTTGATTTTATCAGGCATGATCACGAAGCAAACACTTCATGAGTTTTGCTAGTAATGCAGCTAATTGAACGTTCTGATCTCATCACCTGAAACAAACTTGTTGTGAGCTTTGTGATTATTAGCACATTGTATATGTCAATCAGTCTGTTTAAAAGTTGCATTGATGAGTAATAGCTTAAGTCTCCTGTACATGAAGGCTGGTTCTAGCTTTTATTGCCTAAACTCTTTAGACTCACTTCTTTTATAGAGGAGTTTCTCTTATGTTATGAGTTTTATGTAGTGTCCACTGTTTAAGATGCCAAGATGAATTTTGATAGATTGATAATCAGCTGCTTGAGTTGAACAAAACCTTCCCAGGTAGCTCAAGAAGAAAAGGAAATTGTCAACCTCTTGATATGTCTTATCAAGTTAAGATCCAAGGTGACCTTTTAGTTACAATAAATGGTTATTTGCTGATATGTAGCCCCTAATCAGTTGAGCACGTCGTCTCTGTTGCTTTCAATCTCAGACTTATAGATGTTTTTGGATTTGAATACATAGAGGCTAAATTTGAGGACTAGAAGCTGGAAATTGGGAAACTATACTGGAAGAAAGAAAGAAAAGAGAGATTATTCAAATGGTTAAATGATAGCAGGAGAAGACTCATTCCTTGACATCTTGAAAGCTTTGACATGGAAAGTGAGAAGGGCTGGTTAGTGTTCTAAGTCTACTCTCATAAGGAGAATGCTAAATATGCTTGCTAGGTTAGGTTGTTAACGTTTTGCAACATATGATCTTGCCTAGGGTGTTAAAAGTTTTGCAACTCATCTATAGCCATGAGCATCTCTTGTATATGTTTCAATGTTGAAAATAAGATTTCACTCCCAGAGCCTAGGAAAGCCTCATTGGCAAGTTTTCCTTCTATTGATCAAATGCCTCTTCGTGTAAAAAGACATTTGCATGTTGAGAATATGTCATGATGAATTGTTAACTCATGATCTTTCTCGGAATGGAATTTTGCTCTTATGATAATGCCATCATTTATCATTCCAGCAGTGCTTTTACAATTTCAATTCTCAATCTCAATTTAGATTGCATTTTAAATCATTATGCCTCACAACAGAAGCCTACTCTAGGGTGTTGACAATGTAAGGATGCATAGTGTTTGATCCACACATGTGAAAGCCTCCGTCGTACGCTAAATGTTGGATCAAATATTTCATTGCCAATCACATCAATCTCATAGTAATCCAAAATAAATGTTAGAAAGCCCACGAATGCATTGGGAGCTTGGCACTTGGACATCCCTCGAGTGATACACTAAGCTCTTATTGTGGTTCCATTGAGCGATGTGTACACTGTAAAGGACAAAATATAATGAGAACGTGATAGAATGCCTCAAGAACCATGATTTCAAATGGCCCCTGTTGTGAGTGCAGAATCATATCAGATTTTCAAAATTACCAGATCTGATCAAAGCCGTGAATCTAGCACATGTACTTGTGATCTCCTAAGGTGTGTAGATGCACCAAGATCAAGACTAGATTGAGATTCAAGATCTATATTTGATTCTATGGCCTTGAAGGTATAAACAGACCTACTTCAAGCTTACTTGGTGACTTGTTTATAGATGAAGAATTTCCTTCTGAAAGGTCAGATGCCTAAGTGATCCATCCAAACAATTATTGACTGTTATTAACTACTCCAAGCTATTTGCCCAGTGTGTAAATGAGACTAAAGTAAGTAGCGTAACAAGAGGAGCTTTCAATGCCAGAAGCGAGATCCTCATGATCAAATATATCATAAGTTCATCATATGAAGGATTCATTGAGGTATTTTATTTCACCAATTAAAGGAGAGGTGCAAGCAATGGAAATGAGGGGAGAAGTTGATCAGCCCACACTACCAGGAATGGGCTGTTACAGACTACATAAGCATTCTGCATCAGAAGTTGAAGTTGATGAATGAAGTGCAAAACTCTTCATGGTGCCCAAATATCAGCTACTATAAGTCCAGCAAATGTCAAAATTATACAATGCACTTGAACATTGGTAAATCTCATCCAATAAGGTTTCTAGGATAACATCAAACAATATGTCCCCATTGCACATAACTTTATTGGATTGGATGGTATTGATTGGATACACGTTGTGGAGGCAATTTTCGCAGAATATAAAGAACCAACGCAGATGGTGTGATTTCGACAAGCTGGGGAAGTAACAGTGAAAATGTCAGGATCTCCTCTACTTAAAAAATAACATGCAATCATCATGTGGAACGTTTAATCAATGGCAACATACATTGTCTTCAACTTTTGCAGACCGAAAGACATACCAGGTAATAGATGGCATTTAAGATAGGATGGTTAAGAACATCAAGATTGGCCTGTTTATCAAAAGCCGACCAAGCCATCTACAAAAAGTTCAAATACTTGGTTAGGGAGTGCCAGAATAAAACTCTGAATCAGAACATGTCAGACTTACCAGAAAACTTACATTCAGGAACAAAACATTCGAATGATAACCATTCAGGCTTTTATAGAAGTCAAGATAGAAAACGGTAGAGAATCTGAGCAGTACATGCCATACTTACTATAGCAGAACGTATTGTGAAGCACGTGAAGCAAATCACTGTAACCCAACCAACCTGCAGCACAGATTGTATGAGCTTTGCTAATGCGAACCAATAAAGACAGCAGTCGCAGTCCAAGCGCAAACGAAGTAATAACATGGATAATAAACTTGCTCTGTCAATTAAATTTTTGACAGACTACAACAACTGCAAATTTAGGTGTTTCTATGAATGCGTATTAAGCGCATCCAATTTTAGGATACTAGACTTCAAGCAGGTAACAACAGCTCTGTCAATGTACGATGGAAGCCAACCTCACGCAGTTTTTTTTGACGGCCTTTAGATTCGATTGGAAATCGGCGCAGCATAAGAAACAGCCTGCAGCATGATTTTGTAAAAATTAGAACGATAGACGTAGTTGAATGACCTAGTTACCTTACCTGGGTGTTTTTACAAAAGGTTCAGCTACAAAAAGAAATGTGATGCTCTGAAGCATCATTGAATCTGTTCATCAAGGTGAAATCTGTAGTCCCTCACCTTCCACCATACAGTAAGAATCCAACAGCCGCTACAAGGGAAATGCCTGAACATTATCAACAACAGGGAGAAAGCAATCTTTACGAAGTCAAGCATTTGTTTTGCACTTTGACTACAAATTGTGTTGATAAATATTTCAAAAAAAAAAATTGCCATATTGTACCAAGAGAGTAGTAAACCTCTTCAGACTTCCTGAGAAGGTTATGCAGAGAGAGAGAGAGAGAGAGAGAGAGAGAGAGAGAGAGAGGTTCCCTAATGTCCACGGACTCGGCATGATCTGTGGGACACAATATTTACAAACGACATTCACACGATAACTCCAGAAGCTGCACCTATTTACAATATTGCTTATCTACGACCAAGATATGTCCAAAGTCTATCAAAGTACAGAATTCAAAATCACTGCTTCACGTTATCTATAATTATCTCTAGGTCCAAGTACAATGTTTATGTGATGAAACTAACAATCAAATGCTCAACGTTTTCTGCCTCATTGTTGCTGCAGAGCTTGCAGAGTATGTCTCCCGGTTCAGTCCCTTCCATCTGCTTTCTTTAATTCCTGCTCGTGAGAGCTAACTCTCATTCTGTAGATAAGTTGCCATTTGAAAACATCTATGTCTCTCTTCAGGTATTCTTGCTCCGAGCATATGATTATAGGGTTTATTTCCCCGTGGTCGAAGGAGGCAGGACATCTTCCACAAGTGCCCTTAATGCCTCCTGTTATGTGGCTTGCATCGCCTTGCAGGGAAGCTTGCTTGGATTCATCTTTGTCATCTTGTTGACATAATATAGGGACTAAAATTTATTTTGACTAATAGATTAGGATAAGAGTTTTGTATCTTGACTCCTAGCTCTTCTATCAAATTTTTTTAACTTTTCAAGTTTTCCGTAGGTTTCTTTGGTTAAACCTGGACCCCATCCTTGAGGACTGCATAGAATTAATGGTGGGAGTAAGTTTTTGCTTAGTGATTTTCTTAGACCATGAACTCCATCATGCAAAGCACAGGACAAATGCTACTTCATCAGCCGAAGAGTAGATGCCGGTCAAATGCACAAACATCCGTCCACGTTAGCTTCCGTACATTCGTATAAAGACCAAAATACATCTCTCACTTTCCCGGACATGAAGGGCAGAGTTAGTCATGATGAACGCTAGCACTACTAAAAAGAAAAGCCATTCAGATTGTCTAGGTAAGAGTCAAATTAACAGATTATTATGGTGTTTGTTGATCAACACAATGGGGAGGCATTATGAAGAAGTAAATGTGGTCGAGAAACATTTTTCATAGTACTCACCTCAATGATTTCTATCAGCTTTTGCTAAAGGCATCCTTCACTCTTTAATAAAGAAGAGCATGGACAGGTGAACAGATAAGACGTACATTCTGCCAGTAAACTTCAGGGCTTCTTATTCTCTTGACAATAAATCCTTCATTTCTAGATTGTATATGTCTTTTCTGCATCAGTTAGACTATGCTTGATGGTTTATGAGAAATTTGAATTGACACGGAGCAATTGTTGATAAAATTACCGGAAAAAAGCTAGAATAATAGAAAACGCAAAATTCCCTTCAAAATTGCTCATATTTTCTTGGGAACTCGAGGCTACTAGTAACACCTGCATGACTACATGAGAAACCAACAAAAAGGAGAAAGGACAAAAAAGGGAGATAATGATTCAAAAAGCATTTATTTGAAGTTTGCATTTATTCAGATGTTTATTTTTTTATCCAATATAGATTACGGAAAGGCAAAAACTTGGGAACGGCAGAATACCTGCAAAAGTCATTTTTGAAAATATCTCCATGAAACTTGACGGCCTCCACCAGGTAGCCAGCCATATCAAAATCTGAAGCATAGATATTAGACATAAATATGAGAGTTGAGAATATACTCTAGATTCGAAAGATTGTACTTGGTCAAAGGTAGGATTAGAGGTTGATTGATCCATGGGAGTCTCTTTTGTGATCCCAGTATTCAAAACAACAATATGTCACAAAAGTTTTTGTTTCTAGAATCTCTTGGATGTCTCATTTATGCTGCTGGTTGGAGCCTAAACCTTGAACTCGGGTAGAGGAAAGGATAGGGCTTCACCAACACACCGCAAATACATGACAAAGTTTTGCTAGCGGTTCTTCCATAATGTACCTGGGCAATGTATACAAAGGTATTGATTCCCAAGAATGCTGGCCGTAGGTTGTCATTTGGAAGACTGCGAGCCTGTTAATACACCAATCTCATTATTCAGGAGATACAACTGACTCGTAGATAGCATGTCAATTACAGAAAACAAGCTTACAATGGACTACTTGTTTGTTGGCAATGACTTTTAGCATAAACATGATATGGTTGCATGAAGTGTACAGAAATTTTCAACTAGGAGAGATCAAACCATGCCTGGTGGTAAATTTCAGCCCAAAACAAAATTAGAAGAGTATATGTTGTAAAGAATAGTAGCCCCGGTAGGTCTAAAATAATTGACTGTAAAATCTGCCCAATACAATCAGAGTTCATCATCCATCTCCATCTCCATCTCTCTCTCTCTCTCTCTCTCTCTCTCTCTCTCTCTCTCTCTCTCTCTCTCTCTCTCTTCTCTCTCTCTCTCTCTCTCTCTCTCTCTCTCTCTCTCTCTCTCTCTCTCTCTCTGCAATCAAGCAGCTCACATCATTCTTCTTTTTATATTGCAACATGTCTACATCATTCTTAACATAAGATGCAGGTCTGAAAATGAGCATTAACTTTTGAAGGCAATGAAATGAATCCTAAATGAAAAATATTTTATTAGATAAAGGAAGTAAAATGCTGATGTCAACTTTCTTGCCTACCACGGGTTTTAGATACTGCACTTGTCGACGAAAACTAAACACCACAGCTCGTACTGCCAAAATAAAACCAGCACTTCAACTTAAGAGATCAACAAATGCAACATTTTTTGGCAGTGACATCAAAGAATGATAAGTCCTTCTCACCTCCATTAACTAAGACATTTAAGAAATGAAAGAGCTTCTGTGTTGTCCATCCATACTCTGGAACCCGCAATTGAATTCGGATCAGTTGAATCTGCAACAGAGTTTCATAAGTGGCCAACCCTTTGATGTTGATGCAGACAGGCCCAAGTTTCCCTGTCTGGCATTTTCTCTAGAGCTAAAAACTTTGAAGTACAGATAAAAAGGAGATTTGAGCCTTCAGTTTTTTTTAATATAGGATTCATGTTAGAACTTAGAGCTCGTCTACATAATTTATGGGTCAGGCTTTGATATCTCGGAGCTCTGGTTTTGGTCAATGGTCAAAACCTGAGACATGCTAAGGGCGAGTGAAGGCTTGGTTCATATCAGGGGAGGGGGCCAAGACGAAGGGAGCATTTGATACCAGGAATCTTTGAAGAATTTTAATAAACTGCAATTTAACATACATTGACATGCTATAGCTAGCTGATCACAATCATCATCAGTCAACAATCATTGGCAATTTTTAGCATAACATTGTAGAGATGAGGTGTTCTAACTGGCAAGCATTTTGAGTTGCAGCATTTGGGGAGAAAGAAATTTTGAAAATCAATTAAGTCATTTCGATAGAAGTGTTTTTCTTGCAAACCAAAGAGTTTTCTGGGCATTGCCGCTACGCATTCACATAATTGACTAGCTAGATCCACTACAAGGTGTTTGATGTTTTGAACATGAACAGTACTTGCAAAGCTCTGGGTGGGAAAATTACTCCTTGTTGAGATTAAGCTGCTCTGATAGGTAAGTGTTTATGAACACGATTTTCCTAATGAGAAGATTGTTTTTGCATTCAAAGTTCAATGCTCACAACAGCAAGCTTCTTCTATTAAAGAGTAAATTTATTTAACATGGTGATGTGTTAGACATGCAATGTTCTACGGGCTCGATTTCCCAAGTTGCAAACTTTATTTTGCAAGGCATTATTGATTTATAGACAAAATGCACATACCATTTAGGTGATGGCCAAATATTGGAGAACCAAGAAGCATAATTTATTGGAAGAAGGGACATTACAAAAGTACATCTGCTTAATGTCACCATAATTGATTTACAATGGTTGATGCAAAGATGAACGTTTCTTGCCTATATCATTCTAAACTTTGTCTTCAGTTGTGGTGTCATTTCTTCTTGTGTCAACTCTTCCTCTTTCCCTTTAGATCGATGTCTTTGGTGATGAGATGGGTATTACTCAAATATATGTTCATTTACTTTGGCACATTTTCATAATTGTGTTGATGTGGCATGTCTGGCTGGCTATACATAAATTTGATGGTCTTGCACACCATGCCTACACCTATGTAGCTCTACATAGATATGTTGTTCACATCGTCAATTTTTTTAACACTAGATTGCATTGTCATATTCAAATCGAGGTTCTGATCATTGGATTCCAAAAGATTCAAAATGAACAATATCTTCCATAAAGAAATCTTTACAATTTTGTAGAAAAAAAACCATGTCTTTTGAAGTTGTAGGAAAGTAGGATTTATATCATGCTAAAAATCTCAAGTTGGTGATGATTCTAAATAGAGATACACATGAGAGATGGGATATGGGTGATTGTCACATGTACTTTGGATCCCTTTGCCTAACGTAAATTGTAATTATTTAATAGCAAATGGCCAAGTCACCGGTCTGTGGAGACAATTATAAATTGAAATGTAAATATCAATTATAGTGCCTAATTCCGAGATGACCAAGGGGATATTGGGTCTCATGAGAGTCTTTGGACTGACCTCCTAAAAAGTAGGGTCACTATTAACTGATAAGTTCCCTTTGTAAATAGTGGGATGCACGAGACTTTGCTAAAACACCGGATATCTATTTTTTGTAACATTGCAGACTTAAGAAAAGGCTCCAAAGAATGACATGTGATGTAATAAATAAAAGTTGCGATCTTGAATCATGATCCAACACTTATCAACACAACTAAGATTGTTTTAGACTATTTGGGGTGACAAATTTTAGGATCAAACCAACAAATCACAATTAAAGGCTAATTTCGGATTGAGGGCAATGGCAAGTCCTTCAAACTATTCCATGGGGTAGCTTGCATTGGTCCATTTGTTTTCTCTTGAATGTTCCTTAATGTGTTGCATAGACCCCATAACTTGAAAGAGAGAGAAGTTTTCACCAATCAAAGGTAGAAGAAGGGTGGCTGGTGCAGGACCTACATTACTCCATATATAAATGACTATATTAAATCCATTTTAAGGGAGTTCTCACATAGGAGGAGGATAAGTGTGAACATATTGAGAGGAATTCCCCATGTAAGTGCACTTATCCCAATGTTAACATTACTCCTTGCCATGTAAGATGTCACCTTAAAGGTAAGTTTCATCTTGTGTGAAAGGTGGACAAAGCACTTGCATTGACCTTGACTTGTAAGCAAGATCTTGGAGGTGCTTATCTTTACATTGGTATCAGAGCAAGGCTTACGAAGATCGAGGGGATTGGAGCGCTTTCACTTTTAATTCTTTGGGAAGAGGGGCCTAATCAAGTCATCAAAAAACGAATTCCCATTAAATTCCTTTCCCTTTTTTGTTTTGCATATGAATATATATGGGCATGATGTCTTGAAGATGATTGGTGAACTAAATGCGACTCGCAAGAAACAAAGAATCTTCTCTTCCAGACATTCAAATTGCATTCGTATGGGAAATCTATAGTGTGTTATTTGTATGAGTGTCGTAGACCGTTGTGCGTGCCAGCTTTTGGGTTAAATTGGCAAATTTTGGGAGAATGGGACAATACATAATGACGAATCCAGGCTTTGTATATAGTGATGCAGAGTATGAATTCAACATGGCCAGAGGTTGAAAAAGGCACATGCTTTAACTGCCAAGTGCCCATCTGAAGGTCCAGGTTACTCCCTTAATTAACCCGGACCTTCAGATGGGCCCCTGGCATTTAAAGCATGTGTGTCATCTCACTATCTTAGACCCCTGTCATTTAAAGCCTATGCATGGTCTAGTGAAAGGCTTCAAGACTTACTATGCACTCACCATTGGAAAGTCAAACTGTTAACATAATCAAGCAAGTTACACCAATGGCAAGACCTATAATTCACACAACATAATAATTGGCTTATGGGAAAATGCCACATGGCAAAAATAGACCAATAAAAAAAAATCAAATATTGCCAATGAAGTAAGATGGACATACCTTAAATCACCAGCAGATTACTTAATGTGCAGATTACTTAATGTACAGCATCGACCATCTTATGTATCAAGAGTAATGCTCTCCAGATATAATGATAATAAAATGAGTGCCTCTAGAGTTTTGGACACAGTCACCTCCGATTCTAAATACGAGAGAATACTGGATCACACAACAAAACTATTCATACTGTACTCATACATTGTATAGCTTAATCGTAGTGTATAGTGTATAAGTACCCATACATTGTATAGTGTAGTCATATTGTGGAGGGGGTGGACGCATTGTGAACAACTAAAGAAAACAATGACGAGACAAATATGTTTCACAAACATAGGCTATGTAGTGAAAAGATTAGACGTGTCACGTACCAGAGCAATAGCAGCTACCGCAGAATATGCGGCTGCGAGTGAGTAAAAGATGCGACTCTGCCAAGCTTTGGAATCGTTCACTTCTTCCCACCAATCGATTGCTCCATACAGCAGATCATCCATTTTATATCCCACCTAAAATTTCCTCAAGCTTGCAAGCTATCGATCTAGATTGTGAATAAATAAAAACATTAATATGGAAGCATTAACCAATCTTCTGTGATCGGTGTAGTGTCGGTCGATAGATTACACCAACTGCCTTGTAGCATTAGAGAGAAAATTTTAGAGAACGAGGCGCTTGCAGCCTGTTTCTCGTATATTAACCGCTTCTCATCCGTGCTGTTTCCCAGCAACCATAACTCCTGCAATGTGATAGCAAACGTGAGTTATTGTTATGAATTCTTCGACCGGTCAAATAGGAACCTGTAAGGTTGATCGTTCTAGTCGACATCAATAAACAGATAGACTTATCAATAGCACCACTAAAATCTTTTCTATATTATAGGATCGGGATCCGAAAAAGTTGTTCAGCTTATCTATTTCAGCAGTTTACGAAATTTTCGTCAATGAATGGCATGTTGATGAAGACCTCGTTGAGGTAAGAAGTTGGACTCCAATCAACAGCACAAGAAGAGGACATACAAGAGAAAACAAAACATTACACAGACTGCTCATTAGAAGATAGTTTTATACGATTGCTAAATTAGTCAGTCAAGAACACCGCTGATTATTGCGTGAAATTTTAAAGCCATGGTTCATTGAAACTTTAGATCCAAATGTATTCTTTAGACCTTGAATCTCAATGAATCTAGAAGAATAGATTAGCTTAAACGCAAAATGTCAAACGGAAGAGCTAAAACGTTGAAGCTGAGTTGAGCCAGCTTTAATCGGTCAATATGTCATATTGATTTCACATCGCAGAAATATGCATATAGATTTCACATCGCTATCGAGTTCACATGTGAATATATCTGCATGAAGAACAACACTATCTGAATAAGATACTCTACTTGATATGAACGATCAAAGACCGGCTGTTCTACACTTATGGTGACATTCTATGCTTAAGCTAATTCAATTTTTACATTTACTAAGATTGTAGATCTAAAGAATGCATTTATTCAGATATTATTGAGATGTCTAAAAAATTAATGGATTTAGATAGTATCGATCCGTGTATACGAGCCCGCCAAAATGGGTAGAAATGAATCTGAGACAGAAAAACTGCATCAATTTCTTGCTACAACAAACTATTATAAGTCTGTTAAATCCTAAAGTTCTGAAGAATGCATTCAATCAGATATTATTGATCCATGTACATTGTAAACGAGCCTGACAAAAGAGACAGCAAACACAAAAACTTCATCAATTTATGGTGCAAACAAATATAAGTTTGTTAAGACTTACGTCGATCCAGAGACAGGCATCAGTTTGACGATTAAAACAGCCAGCAATTACTCACCATTACTGTTCTTGTCGGTCGGTCGATCGATCGATCGGCTTATCAGATCGATCGACAAAATGGAAGGAAACTCCCTCAGCCTTTCAGGCAACCCAGGCTCCTGAAAAGGACGATATATTTTACACCCTACCACTCGGATGCACCACGTGGCACAAGCAAATTCTCAACGGCTAAAGATGCAAAAGCAGATCTAATCTGGAGGAATCCAACGGTGCGGAGATTAGATCTAGAGTGTCTCTGAGATAGGAGACTCATTCGTGAATAATAATAATAATATATTTTCAAATTGAAGTGCGAAGCCTTCTGACATTGTCAGGCTGTGTTGGCATGCGATGTATGGGACCGACTCTAGCGGTCCTCGGGAACTCTGAAAGCTTGCAGTTTGCAAGTATAATGGCTGTGAAGGGCTGATATGCCTTCCTCATTCGGAAAAGAAAGCCTAATCTACGAAATAGCCTTCAGCCAGACGCGTGAGAAGTAAAGTTGAATTTCAACATGAAAGTCATAATCCTTTTTACAATTATCATAGCCATACAAAATCTTCTCCGGGGAATACTTAAGGAGTGCATTGCAGGGCACTTGCAAGTGCTGTATCTCTCGCCTTGGATCGAGTGGGGCCAAGTCTATTTTGTTGCTCTTGAATTATTTTCAAGACAACAAATTAGAGACTATGCCGATGAAATGCAGATTGACACCTCATTTCCTATTTTATAAACAAAACTATTGCAGTTCTTTAGAGGTAAAAAAGAGTGTTGGGCTAGTGTATATATAGGAGCCTCGTTGGTATCAACCAGTGTTGAGCGGTTCTAACATATTTATGATACCCGTCGGTTCAGGGTGTTGCCCTTTTTTTGAAACCAAGACACCTGGCGGTTCTCAATAATATCTTATAAGATAAACTTTGGCGATTCTCAAATCTGCCGGTTATTACTTTATTAAGAACTGCCGATTCCTATATCAAGTTCTCAATATATGCTATTTTTATAAAAATTAATAAAAAATCATTTCGAAAATTATTGTTGCATACTATGTTAAAATTCCCTCACATTATTTATTAAAAAACACGTGGAAGCCATGTAAAAAAAGTGTAAGTGCACAAAATTTGAGCATTCCTCCACTTATCAATTACTCATAAAAATCTCGCACTCTTCAATGCCTATGATATTTCAATTGTGCAAAAAAAAAATCACACTTCATAACTAAACAACTCAAATAAATAAACACTCTAAAAATATGACATATAAAAGCCGCTAAACAAAACTCTTAAGTTTTTAACATTCCACTTATCAACTAACTACCCATCAACAAAAATCATAGCCTTGAAAAAAAAGTCTTGTTACAATGTCTATCTTAACATTCTCTTACTCATCCTACTCATGAAAAAATCCATACTCCTCAATGAGGTCTACATTCTCATCTATCATGATGTCCCCACTTGCTAAAAGCCCTTAATGAATGTTAGGTTCTGTAGGGTGAATTGATACTCGGGTTATACCCCCCTCCAAATGACGGTCCAGTTCTCAACCTCAATCCAAGTCTCAAAGGGACCCGACGGTTCTCAACCGTGGCCGGTTCCTACAAAAGAGCATACCCGCCAGTTCTACATAGAAGCCGATTCTTGAGAAATAGTGTACCCGCTGGTTAGGGTCTTTAGAACTGGGTTGATAAACGGGTGGTTGAGAATCGAAAAAAATCAATACCCGGCCAAAACTGGTATCAACAATGATATCATAGAACATACTCGGCTGATATATGATTTTGCAATACTAGGATCTAGAACCAGATTCCCTAGTATTAATTATCTTAATACTCATCTTGATACTTGAGTTTGTAGGATTTTAGGGATTTTTGCCCAGTAACAATAGTAGTATATTTTTAGTAAATTAATTTGATATCTCAAATCACATATCACCTTTAAGAAAAGTATTTTTAGCAATTCGTTTATACCCGGGTTGATAACCGACTAGTATCACCCTTGTGATACTAGCCTATGGCCTATATTAGTCTACAACTTGTATACCTCACTCATCATATTGATACTCGACCAATATCAAATTTGTGAAAAAAATTGCAATACATCACTCGGCTGCTATCAAGAATTTTGATACCCAACCAACACTGGTAAAAATTAATGTTGGGCAGGTATATAGGTGCCCGATTGGTATCAATAAGGGTATCAACAATGATATCATAGAACGCACTTGGATGGTATAGAATTCTGTAATACTAGGATCTAGAATTGGATCCACCAGTATTACCTACAATAATATTCATCTTGATACCTAGGTTTGGGGCATTTTAGGAATTTTTTCTCATAGTATCAAAAAATATATTTTAGTGAATTTTTTTATTATAAATATTTCAAATTTGTTTGGTATCCCAAATTACATATTTACTAGTCTACAACTCGTATACCTCCTTATATTAATACTCGACCAATATTAAATTTGTGAAGAATTTACAATACGAACTTGGCTGGTATCAAAAATTTTGATACTTGCCCAACACTGGTAAAAACCCTACTAACTTTGAGACTAATGCTAATCTCAACAATAGGCCCCTAAGGGCCTTTTCACATGCTCCCTCACATGGCCCATCTTGACGTCAAGAACGAGTTCCTTGGTGAGGAATCATCTTCACATGTTGTCTTCATGCTCCCATAATCATGTCTTCCCGTCTACCAAGTCTGCCTTCCTAGTAATGTATCCTCCTGCCATTGTTGGCTTCTACGGGTTTGACTTCCATACTATTTAAGCAACTAGGCCTACTCAAGCATTTTCTGGATGAGATCCATTGCTATGCTCAAGTTCCATCTTAAGGTTATTCCATTCATGTTGCTTTTTTCATCTTTCATGCTATAGTGCAAGTGCTCTTGCCTAACAATGTGTAGTTGTTTGTGCTATCTTTTGGGTCATAGATCTATCAATAGAATGGATGTTCTTAATTTTAATTCACATGAAATTAGAACTCATGGTTGGCCATATAGCATGTTTGGATCGATTTTGGAGGGTGGATGCAACATCCTCGTAAAATTCAAACGATCTCTTATATCGTGTATTCCAAAAGTGCAACAGTAATTACGAGCATCATGAAGGCTGCAACATGGAATGAGCAAAAGAACCACATTTGGGTATAGAGAGCACATGCATGTCCCACTGCCTAGGTCAATTACGAAGATGGGTTCTACATGTGAAGATGCTCTTAGTCTTTATCATTTTTTTGTGAGCACATCTTCCTTAACATTATACCATTTCCCATAGGCATTTTGCTTAAAATGAGGCATGACATTTGCAAGATGCAATGCAATACACATTAACATCAAATCATTCAAATAGAGGCAAAAGGTTGAGCCAAGGACGACTCAGGGCAGTCACTCTTGCACTAGAATCACATGCTTTCAAATCAAACATGTAGATCATGCATTCAACCAAGAAATCAACGTGTAGAGTGGGTGAAATGCCATGAGATCCTACTTTACGTGTTGCAAAAACGAAATGAATCAGATTTTAACAATCTAAAACTGAACTAACATACACATTCTACCTAAATGCAAGAAACAAGAATCAAGAAACTAAGACTAACATCATTTTGGCAGTCCAAGGATCAAGAAATACTCATTTCTTGATTCTTGGACAACCCAAGAACTAAATTGTAAGAGGATATGCAAGATCTACACCACAAATCCAGCCTATCTAGTTTACCTGAATGCTGATTCCTATATTAATCCACAAGAAAACATGAAATCTAATCCACCACTAAGGTCCACAACCACACATAAAGGAAATGGAAGGGCAAGATCATTAATGCATCACTCAAGAAACAAGAATGATCAAGGAGTTCAAGAATGCATCAAAACTCATGGAAGATAATCTCATTCCAGCAGGGAGTAGATACATTTACAAAAGCAAAATCCTCTTCTACAAAGAGGGAGTCTCTTAAATAAGCAAGAGAGCTCCTTAGGTGGCATCCTAATGGCATTTCCACATTTCACAAATTACAAGTGGAATAATGCTCTCCACTAGAGGTCACCATCAAAAGGTGGCTCACTCTACTTTCTTTAAGAAGGGTCTACTTGCATTTATTACATTAGCCTAGAAATACTAGTTCCTACATGGTCATTCCATCTTTCGGGATTCACCATGAGGCTTACACAGTTCTTGCTTGTCATTCTTAACTAGTACTTCTTGGCTCTCATGCTATCGGTTTCCTCTACATCTTGCAATTATTGTAGAACAACTGATCAGACAGATCTTGATTCTACCAACAAAGTGCGCAGATTAATTGACAAAGGATGAGAAAGAAACGAACGCGAACTCGAAACATTTCTATTCGTGAGCAACTCAAAAAGATTCATGAAGGATACGAAATTTGTCTTGTAGTCAACTCGAAAGATTCGTGAAACAGTTTCTTGCAAAAGCTCGTGGCTTTCTTGTTGAAGCTCGAAAGATTCGCGAACAAAATCTTGTCGCGAAATATTCTGTTTCTTGTTCAAGCCTCAAATGTCACAAAATTGTCGCGAACAATTCGCGAAATCTTCTGGACTGTTCTCCAAGCTCACCTGTCGTGAAACTATCTCGAATAGTTCGCAAAATATTCTAGATTTCTTCTTCAACCTCAAGAACTGTCATATGTCGCAAACAATTTGCGAAGGACGAAAATGTTGCGAAGAGACAAGTGTCGTGAACAATTTACGAAACACGAAGTTGAGACGAAGAGATGGACTGTCGTGAATAATTTGCGAACAAAATTTATTCGAGCCTGGAAACAGAGCATCTATTCAAATATCAACCGTTGTAAACAGTTAGATATCTACTATTATAGCATTGAAAGGCCACAAGACCTGTAAATAAAAGGCCAAAAGACCTGTCCTGTAGCAATATAAATACATGTGCACTACTCGTTGTAACACACTCACTCAATCAAAGACACAACAACGAGATAATACAACAAGAGATGTATATTGATGAATCAAATTCAGAGTTATAAATATTAGTTTTTTTTATCAATAGTTATTGTCTAAATTGTCTTAAGTTTTCTCTTACTTCCGCATATAATTTTCGCACGCATATTCAATCAGAACTAATACTGTCCGATACAATCGCGATTGAAGACACTGATATTAGTTTGAATTATTCAAACTTGCATAATTACTATGGAAGAATTATTACTATTTTTCCTACAGTGGTATCAGAGCTTACAGAATTAAAGTTGATACAATGGTATCTTCACATCCCTCTCAGTAGTCTTCATACATCCATTAGTAAGCCGCTATCCGGAGGAGACAAGAAACTGGAGGAAGTTCTCTATGTCCCTACTCTTGATAAAGATCTTCTATCCGTTGCAAAGATGGTTGATACAGGCATGTCAGTAACCTTCACAAAGAACTCTTGTAAACTGTTCGAGAAGATTATGATAACCTGGTTGCTAAAGGCAACAGCGAAGGAAATTTATATCACCTGAACATTTGAACAAGAATCGAACAAGTCAATCAAACTCAGGAATCGACAGATGTACTGTGGCACAAGAGGCTATGTCACATGAACATGGAAGCCTTGTACCAAAAAGTCAGAGAATTCAAGGAGTCAAAATCAAAAGTAGTTACCTGCGAATCCTGTCTTAAAGGCAAGATGACTAGAACACCTTTCAGTAAGGATGTTTATAAAGCAACTAAGGTACTTGAAATTGTGCATCCAGATATTTGTGGACCATTCGGAGTATTGTCATTGGGTGATGCAAAGTACTTCATTACGTTTATTGATGAATTCAGCAAGTTCGCTGTAGTATACTTTATTTGTACTAAATCTGAAGCTTTCGAGAAATTTGTTGAGTATACGAATTGGGCTGAGAAGCAGACAAGCAATAAGCTAAAGCAAATTCGCACAAATCGTGGAGGTGAATACATTTCCAACGAATTCAAAGCTTACTGTACTGATCGAGGTATTATGCACATGAAGACTGCATCTTACACACCTCAGCACAATGGAATAGCTGAATGAAAAAATCGTACACTGATGGAAGCTGCAAGGTGTATGATGGCTCATGCGAAAGCACCAAAACAGTTGTGGGCAAAAGCAATGGCTACATCAAATTATCTTCAGAATCGTATTCTGAAATCTCGAATACCGAATAAAACTCCTCATGAGATATGGTGAAAATTGAAGCCAATTCTTGCACATGTTCGAACATTTGGATGCACGGTGTATATGCACATACCAGATAAGCTGAGAAAGAAACTCGATGAAAAGATAGAACAATGTTTTCTTGTAGGATTTGAGTTACATTCATCATATTATCATGTCTATGTACCCGAAACTGGCAAGATAAGAGTTGTTCAAGATGTTAAATTTGATGAGATGAAATACATAGCAGACAGTGATCTAGTCGGCTATAAAATTCTCGAAAATTATTATGAGCTACCAACAACAACATAAGAAAAACAAGCAGCAGATGAAAGAGACTTACCAGATTCAGAAGGAGGTCAAGATCGAGTGCTTGACAGACTCGGATCGCCAGCTCGAATTCCAGCAGAAAAGCTCGAATCAGAATTGAACTCGAAAGCTGCAGAATCAAACTCGAAACCATCTGTGAGAAGATTTGATAAACAACAAAAACCGCCAGAAAGATATGGTCAGGATGTTCTTAATACAATCATCGAATTTTGTGGATTCTCTGACGAACCTCAAACATTCAAGGAGGCTCTGTAGATGGACCTGATAAAGATCGCTGGATTCAGGCAATGGAGGACGAAATGTCATCCATGTACAAGAACAATGTATGGACACTTGCACCTATACCTAATGGCAGAAAACTAGTCAAGTGCAAGTGGATCTATAAGATCAAAACAGGTCTTGATAGAGAAAACATCAGATACAAGGCAATGTTGGTTGCCAAAGGATTTTCACAGAAGTATGGGATCGACTACATTGATACTTTCTGACCGGTAGTCAAACATACATCAATTCGCTTGTTATTCACGTATGTAGTGGCTCATGATCATCAATTCGCTATCAAGTATCATGTGATTCGGGACTTAGTCGAGAAGAAGATACTGAAGACAATCTTCATACCCACAGAGGAAATGACAACTGATATCTTTACAAAGCCACTAAGTAAAGCTTTGTTCGAGAAGTAGCGAAGAAGATTGGAATTAATCCAACTGCCACTTTGAGAGGGAGTTGTAGAACAACTGATCAGACAAATCTTGATTCTACCAACAAAGTGCGCAGTTTACTTGCCAAAGGATGAGAAAGAAATGAGCGCGAACTCGAAACATTTTTATTTGTGACCAACTCAAAAAGATTCACGAAGGATTTGCGAAATTTGTCTTGCAGTCAACTCAAAAAATTTGCGAAAGATTCGCGATACAATTTCTTGTAGAAGCTGGTGGCTTTCTTGTTGAAGCTAAAAAGATTCGCGAATAAAATCTTGTCGCAAAATATTCTGTTTCTTATTCAAGTCTCAGATGTCGCGAAATTGTCGCGAATAATTCACGAAATCTTTTGGACTGCTCTCCAAGCTCACCTGTCGCGAAACTATCTCGAACAGCTTGCAAAATATTCTAGATTTCTTCTTCAAGCTCAAGAATTGTCATCTGTCGCGAACAATTTACGAAGGACAAAAATGTAGCGAAGAGACGAGTGTCGCGAACAATTCGCGAAACACAAAGCTAAGACAAAGAGATGGTTCGCGAACAGAATTTATTTGAGCCTGGAAACAGAGCATCTATTTGAAGATCAACCATCGTAAACAGTTAGATATCTACTGTTACAACATTGAAAGGCCAAAAGACCTGTAAATAAAAGGCCAAAAGACCTATCTTGTGGCAATATAAATATATGTGCACTACTCGTTGTAACACACTCACTCAATCAGAGACACAATAGCGAGATAAGACAGCAAGAGATGTATATTGATGAATCAAATTCAGAGTTATAAAAATTCGTTTTTGATCAATAGTTTCTTATTGTCTAAATTGTCGTGGATAGGAGCACGGGGTACTTTCCTTTCCATGGATTCGTCAACATCTGGTCCTTCATCTTCCTCGCGGATGGCATCATACATAGCTAGCTTTAGGCTTGTATATTCGTATAAGTTTATAGCTATTACAGATTGTAATTAGCATTGTGAGCATGCGGTTTCACCCGCTATTGTTTTGTGCTCACTAACATCATCTGACTTGTATTTCTATACATTCAATCTGAATAAATTATAGTCTGGTTTTGCATTCAGATTTTGTCAATGTTGCATGCTCTATGTTTTTTGTCTGACTATTTGCTCTTCTACTTTCACAATCAAACTCTTTTTTGTGTTCGCCTATTGTAGTAGTGGTGCACACACCGAGGGAATCAGTCGACCATTGCCTTCATGCAGTAGTAGGATTGTTCTGATCCGTCCGATCCACGAACCAGTACATTTTCCCGACAATGAGATCATCCAAATGAACAAGATAAGAAAATTGATGAGAAGTAGACCACCTTGGCAATAACTCTCCATTTGCTTTTGCCAAAGCACCATCTTCATGAGCCTTACCATCTTGGAATATAGGTTGAGGTAGATCACTTGCCGTCTCCTCTTTGAGATGATTCAAGCTCCTCTTAGCCACACTTCCACAAGGATTAGCATCAATCTTGAAAAGATTACCACATCTAGTCCCACTTGCTACCACATCACCATTCCTCTTAACCAAGCAAGGCTTTTTCCCAAAATCAACTTGGAAACTATCATCTAGCATCTTGCCAACACTAGTGAGATTAGGCACATAAAGTACAACTTTGAGAATCATAGTGGATTCAACACAAATTGGTACACTACCAATTTCTTCTATCTTGCAGTCACCATAAATAGGAAAGAAGATGAACTTTTTAGAACCATTGTAAGGTGCAAGAGAAGTAAAATATATTCTTGAACTAGTCATGTGAGAACTAGATCCACTATCTATCCACCATGAATTTTCAACTTCAAAACTAGAAGAGGAGTACATAGACATCATGAGAGATACTTCTTCATAACTCCCTTCTATCTCACCTTCACTCTCTTTAGCTAGATTGGCTTTCTTGAGGAACTCTTTCTCCTTGAAACAATTAGACTTCAAAATGCCCCTTCTTACCACAAAAGAAGCACTTCTTGTTGGATTTGCAACTTGTTGATGGTTGTGATGAATCCTCATCACTCTCCTCCTTTGACTTGTCCTTCTTGAAATGTTGATGTTGCTCTTTGCCCCTTCCTCTTGGCTTGTCCTTTGTGAATTATGCTTTCACCTCTCCATTATTCTTCAAGATAAGGTGATTGATCCACAAAAGCTTGTTCTCTTGCCTACACTCCTCGGAAATGAGAACTCCTTGTAGTGCCTCCAAGTTGGACATACCTCCTTGATTACATAAGATTGAACAAGGCTGTCAAATTCATCCTTCAAACCATTTAGGATCACTTGCATTAGCTCTTTTGGATTGAGGTTATCTCCTATGCAAGCCAGCTCTCTATGAAGATCTTTGACTCTCAAAACATAATTTGAGGCACTCTCATCACTCCTTTTGAAGCTTTGAAAGATTTGATTCCTTAGTGTGAGCAACCTAGATGTGTTCCTTGCCTCATAAATGGATTTCAATGTGTCGCAAGCCTCTTTGGATGAGGTACATGAGGTACATTTACCTCAACACTTCATTGGAAGCATTCATCTTTATGATATGTAGGGCCATCCTAGCCCTCTTTTTGAACTTTTGGACCTCTTGGAGCACTTGAGGCTCCTCATCAAGTCCTAGCACAATCTCCATCACATCTTGGAGCACCAAAATGGACTCCATCCTCACCTTCCAAATTGCATAATTGGAGGTGTTCAATCTCTCACCATGCTCCAACAAAATAGAACCTAAGGAAGTCATTTTCTTTTGTGAAATTCACTTGTAATGGATCAAAAGGTGTTGCTTCTCTCTCAATAATGGATTCACAAAAGGTGTACTCCCAACTCCAATATGAGATCTTGCCACTAGGTGTGAGACCTATCTCACTAGCTCTACCAATCTCTCTCAAACAAGATCAAACTCTCATCCCAAGATGGAGAAAGGACAAAGTTTGGGTCAAATTGACTCAAGTACAAAAAAACACTAAAAAACATCCACAAATGACTCAAACTACAATTGGATTGCATGAAACTATGTGGCTATGACCTCAAAAAATTGTCTAGATCTCAAATAGACAAGATTGGCAAGCTGTTTTTGGACCAAACAAGCAAGATATGAGTCAAACTAAAAGTGTCCAACCAGGTTGGGTGCCCTAACCACCTTGATTCAAATGGCTATAACTTTTGATTGGCACATAAAATTGATGTCAAACCAATTGCAACACAATTTTGACTCAAATAGCTTTCTAGCAAGCTATCAAGCATTAATTTTGGATCTATCTTGGAAGAGAATCAGTTGGTCAAATTTGGATGTACTTCACACATGTTTGAGCACTGAATTCCTTACAGTACTAGGCCAGGTCCAATCATAATGATTATGACCTCTCTTGATCCCAAAAAAATCACAAAGATAGCAAAGGAGATGCATCTACACTCACAAAATCTTGGTTTCAAGGCAAATTTTCACATCAAACTTGATATATGCATGGATATCTTAGGCTAGCTCTGATACCATGTTGAATTTCACACGTGTGAGAATGCCACAAAGTGTGAATCTAAGACAAGAGCACTAAAAATCATGCATATATGAATCATACAAGTACATTCACACGTGTGGAGACCTGAGTATGAAGAAACTAAGTATGAAAAGTCCTTGCTCTTGGATAGAGAGAGAATTAACCATCCAAAACTCGAGTAGAGAGAGAAGATCAAGATTTGCCAATATAGTGTAGAAATCTCATAACTCCAAAAACTTCGCCATACAAATGGATTAATACTCCTAAAAAGATGAAATCTGATGGCACCATTGGCCGCTACAAAGCCAGGCTTGTCGCGAAGGGCTATACGAAGAGATATGTTGTCGATTATTTCGACACATGTTCACCCATGGCCAAGATGACAAGCATAAGGCTACTCCTTGCATACGCCACATAGTACAATCTAGAAATTCACCAGATTGACGTGAAGACAACCTTTCTCCATGGAGATCTAGAGGAGGATATTTTCATGAGGCAACTTGAAGGCTATGAAGACCCCGACAACAGACAATATGTCTGTCGATTGCAGAGATGCATCTACGGTCTAAAACAGGCATCACGAGCCTGGTATAAAAAGCTTGATGGTCTTCTGAAGTCTCTAGACTTCAGTCCTACTCAACCAGACTGCAATGTCTACATTAAAAGAGTAGGAAAGGATTTTGTGATACTGACCATTTTCGTGGATGATTCGCTGATGATAGGAAATTCCTTGATGCTGATCAAAGACTTGAAAAGTCAGATTTTTGAAAGCTACGAAATCACAGATCTCGGAGAAGCAACAAAATGCCTAGGGTTGGAGATCAGAAGAGATCGAACAAAGGGCGAAATGCACTTGAGTCAGTCAAAATCATGCCAGAAAGGTGCTAAAGTAGTACCACATGATGGACTACAAAGAAAAGGCCACACCAATGATAGCTGAAGCCAAGATCACGAAGCATGATTGTCCAAAAATGGAAGAAGAAGAACAAAGGATGGCAGGTATACCCTACCAGAAATTAATCGGTAGTCTGATGTACTTGACAATTTGTACCAGACCTGATCTAGCTTTATCTGTTTACGCCTTGAGCCAATTCTCTTTTAATCCTGGCATGGCACATTGGCAAATGGCAAAACGAATCCTACAGTATCTGAAAGGTACCCAAAATGTTGGATTAACCTATAGAACTGAAAACGAAAAAAAAGAATTCGAGCTGCACCACTACAGTGATCCAAGCTGGGCGAGCTGCAAAGATGATAGCAAGTCCATTACTGGAGGATGTACAATAGCGTGCGGAGCTGCAATCAGCTGGATATGCAAAAAAGCAAACCTTGGTGGCTCAATCCTCTTGCGAAGCCGAATATGTCGCAGCTTCAAAGGTCGCGAATGAGGTAGTGTGGCTAAAGATGATGCTGGAGGCAATCGAGATACCACGAGAGGGGCCAAACACGATGATGATGGACTCTCAAAGTGCCATCTATTTGTCCCAGGATCCTGTCTTCCATTCAAAGACAAAGCACATACCTTTGAAGTACCATCACATTAGAATGCAGACTATTTCCAGATTGTTTATGGCTTGCCAAGCGCGACCTACAACATATAGATGATTGTTAAAAGTAATACTAGGACACATACAATGCTATGATATTAAAACTAGCATAAGAAGCAATTTAGATCCAAATCTAGGTACTTGCGTATGATGCAATTTGTGACTCTATCCTAAAACTTTTGGAAATTTATGGCAATAAATAGACTCAGACTTGTCAATAACCAATTTTCGAAGGAGACGTCTTTTGAAACAACCATGACTTCCTCACACGATTATCTTACAACAGCTATTCAGGTTAGTGCTCTAAACATAATTCGGTTGTTGTATCACAAGCACTAAAAATGGTTGTATCTACAAGAGTGGACATGATAAGGTGATGAGTGAGATGCTAGTGTTTAAGGTAATGTGCCTACCTTACCTACATTTGGAGATGATAAATAGCCAAACTAATTTTTGTTTGGTACTCATACCTCATTGAGTAAGACAACACATGCGATCGTTCTTCAGTTTTCGCCCATTAAAATGTAATAATAGGTAACAACTAATGAAACAAGTATTGATAACCTAAGCGCTCTTAAAAGCACATGGATTTGTGCAAGAGATCATCACATTCGTAGGGATTGGAACGACATAGAGTTGCCTTAAGCCTACTGCGAATGTTAGGGTAAAATGCTTGGCCAAATATAAACATACACAGGTATTGCTTTACTTATGATATAAGACACGATTAGAACTTAAAATGTATGAAATAGAGAGATAGCTGGCATGCTCTTGGAAAGCATGGATATGCTGAAGGGTTGTGAAAGTGATACATCACTTACGTTTTACACAAGTATCGGTATGGCATGGATTCGTCTCTATACTTGAGTGCTAATCCATGTTATCCCTTGTTTGTGATTTGCAATCCATTTAACACAGCTAAATTTCAAATACATAAGGAATAAATTCACATAAGGATGTGGACCAATACCATGAGACTGATCAGAATCTTGGAATGCCTTGATACGATAAGGATATGGCTTGGCCTATCGCTATAAGTCACATTAAGTAAGGAAGATTGGGCTATATTATTTCATTAATACTGCAAGTTCTCAAGTTGGTTTGTACACGATAACAATATCCATTCAACGTTGACACATGTCTTCCTGCTTTCTGAGTACTATATGTTTTTCAGCTATGTTTGACCTTGTTGGTTTATGAATAAAGGGTTTTAAAAGGTTTGGTGTTGGTCAAGAGGAGCTATGCTCTGTTAGTCTCTCTCTCTCTCTCTCTCTCTCTCTCTCTCTCTCTCTCTCTCTCTCTCTCTCTCTCTCTCTCTCTCTCTCTCTCTCTCTCTCTTTCTCTCTCTCTCTCTCTGCTAGAAGACAACAAATTGACCATGTGAATCCTTCGTGAATATGACATGGTTTCAAGCATATCATTTTTTTTTTAGATAGCAAAGATGTAAAAAAATCAGCTATCTTCAAGTATGCTTTGTCCCAACATGCTACACAACAATCCATGTTTATTCATATGAAACTTCATAAATTGGAGTGCAGTTGTCCATAAGTTTACTGAACCACATAGATTGAAGCTATGCTTTGGCTGTCCTAAAAAGATAAATCCCACATTTGAAATGGTTTCCTATCGAGGACAACTCATCAATCATCAATCTTTATATCAAATTTCAACTCGACATCCAAACTAATTGCCAATCAACTACTTTGACTGTAACGACCATAAGGGATAACCCCTAAGATGAGGATAGGAGAACACAATAAGAGAGACTGTGGAGCAAACCGCCCAACCAATCCTAGATCTAACCTAGATCTAACCCCCAAGCCATGCCATGTGAAGCAAGAGATCCTTGGATAATTGTCATGCAACAAGCCATGCAATTACCAAATTGCGGATTGTCATCAAGCTCAAACTCAACCTTACAACCATAAAAACAAGAACGATGTGGTATTGTACCACAAAGGCCTTGCCATGTCATAATAGCATGAATATTAAAACTTTAGGATTTGTTTAAAGTGTTTTTTATATTGTTGTGATAAATTATTTTGTGAAATTATTTTGTAGTTTCAAAATTTGGATAGTAGTTTGTTGTAAGTTTTTAACAGACATTTGAATGTTAGATGAGATCTATAATATTTGTTATTCATTTTAAAAGTCAAATTTTATAAGTTTTGTACAAAGTTGTTTTTTAGAGAAAGATGTTGATTCCATTCTTGTACTTGTTGGGTTTTTCAAACAATGGCCCAAAGTTTGAATCAATTAAAATCCTAATTAAAAAGTATTGAGCATTTTGCCCATGAGTTGTTGAAGAGCCTAGATAATTTATTTTGTTTAATATGTTTTGGTTATGAGTTTTGGGATTTGGTAATAATCATAATTATGTTGTACGGAATATAGGTGAGGTGAGGTGTTAGTGTGGCAAATTATTTTGTGCAATGAACTAATATTTTGATTTTGTAAAATAATGTGCATAATTTTGAATATAGATTTAAAAGTTACAAATTGATAAGCTAAAATTTGAAGTAAAATTGCATTCTTTTCAACCTAATGGATCAAATGAAGTTCAAGGTAAAAGTGAAAGACAATTTAAGACAAAATGTGAAATTATAGAAGTTGATCTTGAAATGAATGAGTTGGATTATTATCATTCGTCTGTTGCGGGACTTGATATTTTACCAACGTCAATTTGTTACTTTCATCAGAGCTTCTGGAAAACTTATTCTTTGGATTTGAATTTGTCGAGAAAGAAGACCTTTTTAAGTTCTTATGGTTTGTGCTAATCAAAATTTTCTTCTCATCACTTGCCAAATCATTGTCTACATTCAATAGAACAATTTGACCACAAGTAACGAAAAGTAGCAAGCGCAATCTTTATTTTGAATAATCACATTTTAACATTCATAATTTGTATTTACAAAAGTCCATATTAATCACGATTACATTGTAGAATATTTAGTATTTAAGAATATTCAAATGCATACAAAAAAAATTGGTTTTACATTTACATGCATATTCCACCTCTAAAGGTGCCTCCAAAATACTCACAAAACCTATGCACTTGGCATCATGTGTACTTGGGGTCCCATGTGTGCAACTACATACATATGCACAAGGAGGGATCAACATAACATGGGCAATTGTGGACGAGCAAGCACCTGTCAAATGATGGTAGTTTCTTGAGAGAATCTACCAATATATCTCAAGCACCATCAACCTTCCTACAACCTTGGATGGTGGCGAACTTTTAATGCCATGATGGAGATGGAGATGGAGATGGAGATGGAGATGGAGATGGAGAGAGAGAGAGAGAGAGAGAGAGAGAGAGAGAGAAGTGCCCACATGAGTTAATTTGAGCCGATCCTAATTGTGCAGATAGGAACTGGGTGCCTCAGCCAACCAGTTCGTGGAAGGAGTTTGGCTGTGTAACCACCGCCAAGAATTGGAATGCTATGAACTAGCACACCATCCAAGGTGTGCGAGTTTCCGGCATCATTTCATGGCTAACTGTGTTCTTCATGTGGGCATCCTTCCCCCTTCAAAGTTCAAACTCAACATGCAAGTGCAGCGTGGCCTTTTTATTACCACGTCAGACTTCAAATGTGGTTGGTCCTTGTGCGACCACGTACTTCACTGGCCACCCCACATTGCCCCCCCCCCCCCCCCCCCCTCTCTCTCTCTCTCTCTCTCTCGATGGATGGCTGTTCAATCCTGATATAGAAGGTGCAAGAAAGAAAGAGTGACTGATTTGATGGATGGATGAATTGCTAATTCAAGTGTTAATTCCAGAAATAAACAGCAAGATCATCATAAAACAACAATTTATTGAGAATCAACTAGTTAACTGTTTACACCTCTACATACTTCCTTTCAATTTAGAGCAACGGATTATCTGGGCAAGCATTTGCCCATTACATTGTGGTGAGCTACAATGTGTAGAAGACTGTTGAGGGACACAGTTCCTTTTCTTGATAGCTATAAGAAAATCAAGCTGCATTTGTTGATCGCATAGAGGAATTCTGAGATAGAGGGAGTCAGAGCAGTTGCTTGTGTTTGAACTAGCTCTTTGGGAGGTAAACCTTTATAAACAACCACTAGTTCCATGTGCAAACGAGTCTAATTGGGTTTGAGCAGAAATGGAAGGAAGAGCTTTAATGTGGTTCAGAAAAGGCCTGAGACTGCATGATAATCCTGCCTTGGAACATGCTTGTGAAGGAGCCAAGAATGTGTATGCAGTTTTTGTGTTGGATCCTTGGTTCTTGGCTCCAGACCCATGTGCCCCCTCACCAGGCTCGGCACGAGTGGGTATCAATCGTATCCAGTTTCTCCTAGGCTGCTTAAAAGATCTTGACCTGAGGCTGAAATCAAGAGGAAACCAGCTGCTTCTTTTGCATGGCAATCCTGTGGAGATTATTCCAGGCCTCCTTCACAAGGTAGGTTGCTTCTTCTTCCTGGCATTTATATGTAAAGTGCAAAACAGGAGGTAAGCTTTCATCTTTTTTTTTCTTTCTTGAAGGTTACTTTGGAATCAATATGACAATCAATTATGTAGTTTCCACTCCTTGGCCATATTGATGTCTTTCCTCAACATGAATGCAGCAATCAAATTTTTGAAATTTTTATGCTTTCTAGGGTTTTCAGGTTTGGCCCATGAAATTAGTGTAGCATTCAAATGTTTGAAATTTAGGAAACTCTAAATGCTTGAACCGCATATTGAAACGTTCTAAACAGTGGGAAGGTGTACATAAGTGACTAGCTCATGGACAAGTTGGGGCCTAGTCCATACTTGGTTTGGGACATTGGAAGGGTCTCATCTGATTTTTGGACATCATTCGAGTGTCCGAGTCCACTTTACAACATCCTTCTCTCCTGTGACAAAGGACATTGAGTCGTCAAGGTATGTCAAAATGGTGATTGAGAGATTGTATACTCCTCCTTGAATAAGTTGTCACGGAGGATGCAAAACGACTTAGAATTAACTTCAGGAGACTGAATGCTCTATTTTGAATCAGCTCTGTGCAAGATTACGGGTATTTTTGCTGACCTGAATTTGACTGGCTGCCTATTTCAGATTGCGAGTGAAGCTACAAACCTATATCGTTAAAAAAGGTTGAATGAGCATGTAAATCGAGCAAAGACATTCAACCTTTTGTGATAAACAATGTCATAATCTTTTGTGCTAAGAGCTTTGAAAAAATATGTTTAAGATGAGGTTGCTTAGGGTGAAGCACGGCTTTTATTTTTGGTTAGGGCCTGATCAGGCCCCTAGTAGTCACGAGCAGGCCCCTTATGTAGAGTCTTGATCTAAGCATTTGCATTAGCGCTTTCTAAGTGATGGGAGAATCAGTGCATCCATCCCAGTTATGCCTGGTAGCTTGGGCTTGGAGTCCTTGGTTGATTATTTGACATTTATGCTCTAGGCACTTGGCCCCTTATTTGGCATGACTGCCATTCTATTTTTATTTCTGGTCATTTGGTCTTACCAGATCTGTCTAGGTGGGTGTTTTCCTGACTCTACCTCATGGATTCTTGGAACTATTCTTTTTTATCCAAATATCCTAGTAATCCCTAAAAGGTTGTGCACATTTGCCTTATGATATTTTGATGGCATAGAGCCTGAATTTGTTGTTGCAAAGTACTTCTGTGCGTGCCATCGACAATGAGGCTATGTGCACAACCAAAATGTAGAAGGTTGAAAGTTGATTTTGCCACAGCCCCCTATTCTGGACCGTGATGTTTGCCATCCTCGAGATTATGATTTCTTTCTATGTAGTCATGCAGGCACCATTGTAAGTCTCAATGTAGCTTCAAAGTCTACTCTTTCCAATGGCTGATGTATGTGTTGGAAAGTTTTGCCAGTTAAATCCTTTGAAACTAAGAAAAATTGTGTCATTCACTACAAGGAACCACAAGACCTATACACGACTATGTCTTATTTGATGAGGTCAGTTTCTCCCCGGATGAACTTCAGCAACTTACTAATCACTTATGCTACAACTTCAACCCTAAACCCTGGTTGCAATACGCTGTCGAAATTTTCCAGAGCATGATAGGGGCTCTGAAACATCTTCTCAATTGGGAAGATCAGCATCTCAAGAAGGACCAGTTGTGACTCCACTTCCAGAATTGCATAAGAACAAGCAAACAAAAATGTTCTTCTGCTAAAGCTTTCTTTAGAATTGCAGTTTTACTTCTCCATGAAAAACGTACATACACAAGTAGTCAATTCCAAATGTTTTCACACTCTCTCTCTCTCTCTCTCTCTCTCTCTCACACACACACACACACACACACACACACACACAAGCACACAAGCACACAAATCTCTCTCTCTCTCTCTCTCTCTCTCTCTCTCTCTCTCTCTCTCTCTCTCACCCTAAACCCTAAACTTACACAAACCATCTCACACACACACATCACCATCTTTCACACACACACACCCACACCCACATGCACACACACACTCTCTATCACTCACCATCTCTCTCTCTCTCTCTCTCTCTCTCTCTCTCTCTCTCTCTCTCTCTCTCTCTCTCTGGCGCGGGGTAGCGCGGTCTGCTGCCCTGCGGCCTGTTTTCCTTTTTTTTCTTTTAAAATGCATCCGGGTCCTGGACGCGTCCGCGTTTGGGACATTGGACGCGTCGAGCGTCCAAAATAAAAAAAAAATGGACGTGTCCAACCCCACGTCCGGGGGTCGGCGGACGCGTCTGGATGCTGGACGCAGAGGCGAAAAGGCCGCGTCCGGCCCGGATGCGCATGTCTTATATATATTATATATATATAAACTACATTTGCACAATCAAGTAGCCTTGCTTGATAATTGATTGCATGTATTTCAATCAAAATTGCTTGAAAGGCTCCTATGATCTTTTAACAAGCTACAATTTGAGTTTTAAAATCTTATCGATTAAGGTTTTTGTTAGAAACCAATGATAAACTTGTTACTGTTTACGATTTACTGTTGACAGTTGTTACCAGCTATAAGTAGCTGTAGGCAAGTCTATAGTCAACTACTAGTTTTCTCTCTTTCTATATTCAGGATTTATTGTACTCTCTTTCATTCAATGTGATACAGTGATTGTGTGTTCTTCCTCCTTCTCTTATGGTGATTGCTTATGATGAATGATGATTGATAGTGCTTATCAGATCATTGACATGGTATCAGAGCTCCTTTGATCCTTAGTGCCTGACTAATGGGTTCGGCTTGTCACTGGCTCCGTACTGAGGTGAGATTATCCTTCACAGGAGGCAAAAGCAAGAAAACTTACAGTGTTGATGGAAACAGTCTCTTGAGCAGATTGCAGGCATTGAAGCATGGTAGGAAGTGCTTGAACACTCTTTGAAGAGTTTATTCAGAGGTAGGCAAATACAGTGGGGAAACCATTGGCAACTGACTGGGATCAGTTTGGTGAACATTTGAGTATTTTGCAGCTTAAGCTGTAGTGAGAGAGTGTGAAGTAGTAACAACTCTACTTACATCATTTTTAGATCATTCTGAGTGCTGGAAGCTACAATCAAGAGCTGAGAAGCAGATCAACCTTGAAGGAACTCAAACTTGCAAAGAAAAACAGTGTTTGGTGGAAAAAAGTTCAAAGCAAGCTGTTTTCTCAAGCAAGGGTTTATAGTGCAAAATCATTGATCTTTAGCTGTAGACAACATTTTTTGATGATATAAAAGGCTGAAGGAGGGTGCCCCGCTACTGCT
>MU832215.1:0-81745 GCA_029204225.1 Diphasiastrum complanatum | reverse complement strand
GCGCATCATGCAAAAGGCATTCAAAGACTATTTACAGAAGTTCCTAGAGATCTTCCTCGATGATCTTTGCGTGCATGGATTTAATGATGAACACTTATCTCAGTTGGAAAGAGTGCTTATACAATGCCGCAAATTTCAAATATCATTGAACCCAGATAAATGCCAATTTTGGTCACACATGGTCTTATCCTAGGCCATATTGTATCTAGACATGGGATCGCCACTGATTTGTCTAAGATACGTATTATCATGGATCTTCCACCTCTTGGAACGATTCATGGAGTTTATGTATTTATGGGGCATGCCAATTACTACCGAATCTTCATTCTATTCTTTGTAGATTTGGCACGTCCTATCTACAAGTTGACAATTGATCCACATTGGATGGAGGAAGCCCTACAAGCTTTTCAAAAACTGAAGGAAGCACTTATATGTGCACCAATCTTACGGCCTCCCAATTGGACAATTGAGTTTAATGTGCATACCGATGCATCAAAGTATGCTATAGGAGCAGTTTTGGCCCAGCCAACGAGTACAAGAAAGACTTTCCTATTCGCTTTGCCAACCGACAACTCAACGATGCTGAAATCAACTATTCAACGACTGAGCGAGTAGCTTTGGCAATGATATTTGCAGTCAAGAAGTCTCACTATTATCTTATGGCAACTCATTTTGCATTCTAAACTGATCATCAACCTTTGCTCTACCTAATCACCAAAACCTGCAACATAGGGATAATCACTAGATGGTTACTCTTGTTGCTTGAGTTCGATTTTTGAATAGTGGTACACAAAGGCAAGCAACATTATATGGCGGATCATGTATCATGAATCAAATCGACACAAAAGGATCCCCAGCCTGATGATGAGTTACCGGATGCTACTTCATTTTACGTGGATGTTGTACCGGATTGGGCCGCAAACATAGTTGAGTATTTGATGAATGACCAACTTGGTCGATCACTATCCAAGGCGCAACAGTGTCATTGTATCCTACCCCATGAGACAAGTCAGATCATGTCCCTCTCGCATGAAGCAATGGGAGGTGGACACCTTGCAGTAGATGTAACAGTACGCAAGATTCTACAATCCAGTTGTTGGTGACCAACAATGCACAAGGATACTGAGGCATGTATCAAGCAATGTGATGTATGTCAGAGGGCACGTAGACCAACGAATGCGAACTATGAGTCGTTACATCTTGTATTGGGTCAAGCTCCATTTGAGAAATGGAGACTTGATTACATCGGCCCAAAGCCACTCGCAGTACCCAAGCCCGATATATTATCGTGGCTACAGATTATCTCACAAAGTGGATTGAAGGCCAAAGCAGTGCACGAAGCATATGCTAGGTCCACCGCAAAGTTCCTTTACAAAAATATAATTGTACGCTTTGGATGCCCAATGAAGATAGTCAACGATTGGGGAACTCACTTTGTCAACAAGACCATCAAGGTCTTACTAGAAGAGTTCTCTGTGATCCATTGTTTCAGCATGCCTTACTACCCAAGAGGCAATGGCCAAGCCGAATCTTCTAACAAGATTCTATGCGGCATTTTGACAAAGACAGTAGAAGCAAGCAGATCAGATTGAGAGCACAAGCTACACGCTGCTTTGTAGGCTTTCAGAACTGCATACAAAGACAGCACCAAACAAACTCCATTCCAACTGGTGTATGGCCAAGATGCAGTCATGCCGGTGGAATTTCTTGTTCCATCTCTTCGCATTGCCATAGTGCAACAATTGGATGATACAAGATTGCTCCACCTTCGTCACAAAGTGCTACACAAGTTGTGCGAAACACGCTTGTTAGCGTCCATGATCTTGTTGTAGAGAAAGCATGTTGCAAGGCCTGGCATGATCGTCATCTTCACAAGAAAGATCTTCAAAAAGGAGATTTGGTCCTCATGTACAAGACAAAGGCGATCAAAGGAAAGCTGAAGTTCATTGGTGAAGGCCCTTATCGCATCACCGACATCCTATTGCAAGGGGCAGTGACTTTAGAGACAATGGATGGGACACTATTTGCTACGCCCATCAACGATAGCTGGTTACGCAAGTACTGGTCACCACCAACCTTCCCAAACACTTCTTGAAGAGTTCAGGATCGGCTCCTCATCATTAAATAAAGCTTCAAGTTTTACATAAGCGATCTTTATTCACGCTTTTCCTGACACACTCCATCATCCGCAATAAACGTGTCGATAGCCTTCTTCCACCAAAAACACCGGCAGGTGTCATGGGACCGTCACCTATGTAGGTGGGAGATACAAAAAATTGTAGTGGCCTTGGTTCACCTGTCACACATAGATTCGTTCCCAAGACAATAGTGCTTCCCTTGTGAAGTTAGCTTGCAAACCCTACTCTAACCACATCTAACTATCCACCCTACTTTAACCACAAGCATGAGAAGGAAGAATAGATTACAATGAGGGAGGTGCTTACATCCTATCCGCTCTACTCTCTTAGAAATCATTAACAACATCATGCAAATAGAACAAATAAGCAAATAGAAAACAAATGCAAGACACAATAACGAGAGAGAGAGAGAGAGAGAGAGAGAGAGAGAGAGAGAGAGAGAGAGAGAGAGAGAGAGAGAGAGAGAGAGAGAGAGAGAGAGAGAGAAGCAAGGATGTTCATAATCACATTTGGGCATAGCTATTGAACATGGAAATATGGTACAAAGGGTGTCTTTTTATGGATGGGAAAGGCCCTTGCCCCTTTCTCCTATTGGTTAATTACAATGGCAAGGATCCTAATCCAAGCCGTTTCAAACTAATACAAAACGAATCTAGTGGTTCTAGGAAAACACAAGGGCACTCACATGATTCATGTGAGTTCTAATTTGGGCCCTTTTAGCTTTTTATTAACAACTTGACTTAGGGCCTCTAATGTCATTTTAGAGTTTTAAGCCCCTAGTCACTTATTTCTAATTCTACAAGTTCTACAAAACCAAATTGCGTGCTCATTGGTTTGGGCTTATACACGCAGGAAGCCAGTGCCCTCTCACTTATTACTCTACATGTACAGTAGTGTACTGTGGCCGGGCCCACTTGGTAAGCTTAGCTAGTATTAGTGGCGGGACCCACTAAGCGCCCAACAATTACCATATATACAAAGGTTACAGGTGTGCAAATGAAGAAGGTACAGAAAGTGGTTGTGCCGTATGTAGAAAATCGTGGGTGGCTGTTGTCATTGTCAAATCTGATTTTACTATGCATAGAACGAGCGTGAGGAGGCCGCGACATCAGGCTTTGTTGAAATTGACGCTGGTGGAAATGTGAAATTTGCAACACTGTCCAATGCCTCAGAATATCATTGGTAAGGTAGCTTCGGCATCTAGTTGTCACAAAAATGTGAAGGTGGGTTTGTCGTATTTTTTGCCAGTTTAAATATACTTGTATTTATGCAAACCGTGCAACTGTCACGTTTTTTGCCTGTCAGAAATTGTGAGTGAAAAATGCAGACTATTGCGACAAATGGTTCAAATATGCAACAACATGAATGGAGGCAGATTAACATAGATTAAGGAGAGTAGAGGAAATAAATTGAACACTTTTCACAAAGAGTACTTCACTTCTTTGTTGGCATATGGAGATGACAAGAGGGTGATTTACATGGCCAATGATGTTGAGTGTACAATCAATGGGATTGGCACAATGAGTATTTATCTCTCTACAAATAGGAATGTTCATTTGGAGGATGTCTTGTTTATTCCATCTATTACCAAGAATTTTCTTAGTGTGAGTCAAATGCTAAGTAAAGGCCTCAAGGTTGAGTTTGATGGAGATGCTTGTATGATCAAAAGGAAGGATGTATTGATTGGAAAGGGTAAAAGGGAAGGAAAGTTGTTCAAACTAGATGTTTGTGTTACTGCTAACCAAGTTGGATGTGTTGCAAGAGAGCAAATACCTATTCAAGAGGTTTCGCATAAAAGGATGAGACAACTCAACTTCATGTCATTGGAGGTAATGACTAGAAAGAAAGTTGTGATAGGTTTTTTAAGTTTCTTAAGTGGCATCAAGCATGTTTGTGAGTCTTGTGCTTTGTCTAAGTCACATAGACTACATTATACTAGATCTACATCTAGATCTACAAAGCCTTTTCAACTTGTACATTCGGATATCCATGGGTAAACTACAATTAGCAATAGTGGATCTAAGATGTATGTAGATTTTATTGATGATTTTAGTAGATTTTGTTGGATCTATCTACTAAAGAGCAAGGATGAAGTGTATGATGTCTTTATCAATTTCAAGAATGCAAGGGAGAACCAATTTTCCACAAGGATCAAGTGCTTAAGGAGTGACAATGGTGGTGAGTACATATCTACCAAGTTCAATGCCTTTTGTGATGAGCATGGGATCGAGAGGGAGTATACAACATCAAGGACTCCACAACAAAATGGAGTGGCTGAAAGGAAGAATAGGACTTTATGTGAAATCCATGAGGTTAAGTGCTAATTGTGATAAACCATTTTGGGATCAAGCTTTGTTGTGTGCCAATTTCTTGTGCAATAGGTGGCCGAGTGCTATTTTGGATGGAAGGACAGCTTATGAGATCCTGTTCAAGAGGAGGCCGAGTGTCAACTTTCTAAGAACTTTTGGATGCACATTCCATCTTCAAGGAGTGGTATTTTTGTTGGATATAGTAAGGTGAGTAAAGCCTACAAGTTTTACATTTCTTCTACTAACAAAGTGATTGTTGGTAGAGATGTCATTTTTTATGAGAGAAACATTCCAAAAGTGTCTTCAAACATGATTGATAAAGGTGTGGATGGATCTAACATTCTTGATGTTGATGTAAAGGATCCTACTTTAGATGGTGATGATGATGCACCTTCATCAAGTCAAAAGCCAAGGAGAACATCAAGGGAAATAAAAGTACCTTCAAGGCTCACACATGATGAAAAGGGTAACCAAGTAGTTTTTGTAAATTATGTTGCTTTCCTAATCTCTTTTGATAAAGTGAATTATGTATCATGATGTTCCTAGATGATTGGGATTTTTGATGAGGTCGGCCACCTACTTTCGTAAGACAGTTGACTCGAGCTACCAAGAGGGTAATTATGCATAATCTAAGGCTTTGATAGCTAGGTTTAGGGTCTACCCTAATGGCACTCTACCCTAATCTCATATCCGAGATAATTTGATATGGATTGAGAGCTCATTTTGTACATATTTTGAGAGACTACCAAGAGATGGTGATTTTGGCAAGTTTGTTCTTTATTGAGAAATTGATAAATGATGAATGTGATGTTTTTTGTGTCTAATGAATAAATTTGAATCTAAACAAACTACTGTACTTTCCATGTGTGTGACAGGATGTGAGGATCAATAATTTCTAGTTTGATTGCGGTGTTCAAAAGCTCTTGCCAATTAGATGCAAAATAGGTTGACTTGCGTGCTAGTTTTCTATCTATTAGATATAAGTGAAACCTTTGATGCTTTTTCAATGTTTTAGTATTCAAATGAGGTTCATAACCTCTGATTTTAACATGATATCAGAGTCCAAATGCAACTATCAAGGCTCAACTACAAGGAAGAGAGAAGCAATTACAAGTTGATGATTGTTTAATTTTTATTGCCCTTATTCACTACCTTACCTTTGATGATATTCCTTCAAGTGTGAATGAAACTTTGGCAACAAAAGAGTGATTTGATGCAATGAAAAGTGAGTATATGATGCATTGTTTGAGATACTTGTAAAATTATTGATCCTCCATCAAAGATACAAAATGTTATTGTTTGCAAATGGGTTTTCAAGATCAAGCTTAATCAAGATGGTAGTGTGAACAATTATAAAACAAGACTAGTTGCCAAGGGATATGCTCAATTTAAGGGGATTGACTATGATGAAAAGCTTGATTCTATCATAGTTTGTGGTGGTGATTTCATTAACTCACATGCTTTTACTGATTTACTGCCTTTGCAACATTTGTTAATAAATGAGAATCTTCTTGAAATATGAAATCCTACATCTATCTTCACCGACATTATCTCCAAAATAATGGGATTGAAGTCAAACTATGTCTATTCTTTTCACTTACTTGACCAAAAATGAGATTCTGTTTTGGCTAAATAACTATCATTTGAAAGCATTGCAAGAATCAATTTCATTCAAAATTGCAATAATCAATTTTTATTTAAAATTACAAGAATTGACGAGGCAACATCAATGTGTCTAGGCTATTTTAGCACATGATTTGCATGCTAGAATGCACAATAGAAAGTAATGGAAAGCACAATGGAAAGTAATGGAAACCACAATATAATGTATCAATAGATAACACATTAAGTTATCAACTAAATATCAAATGAATAAAAATAAATGTGAATTTACCTTTACTATTGTATCTCCATTGTTTTGCAATCTTTGCTTTTCCTTTTGCATGCACTTAATCTTTCAATCCTTTGCAATGAAAGCTCTTTTTTCATATTTCATATCCAAGCCTACATTACAAACAAAAAAAAATTTAAAACATATACTTAAAGATTATGATCACAAAACACATACAATTAACATCCATCAATGAACTAAAAACCCTAAACACTATCAATATTCTCACTCACATTCATCCCCATCTCATCCTCACTCCCATCTGTACTCTCTTTTTCTCTCTCTCACACAAAAGAAAAAAGGAGGTCGACTTCTAGTTTAGGAGCGAACCACATTTTGGTTCGCGCCAAATGCTTTTTTATTTGGTCAAAAAAATTTGCGTGGATTATCCACGCGTGGATAATCCACGCAAATCCAGAAACTTAATTGCGTGGGTACCGTGTGGATATTTAAAAAAAAATTATCCCCACAGTATCCACGGCCCCAGCTCTCGGGTTTTTGCGTGGATAAATTTTTTTTTGCGTGGATAATTTGCCACGCTGTATCAAAGCAAATGCCGAGTTTTTTTTTTTTCAAATCTTACTATGGCGTGGATAATCCACGCGTGGATTATCCATGCCAAAATAGAATTCCCATTTTCAGCTCCGAGTGTCGGAGGTTTGGCTGGCTGCCAAATTCCATTGATCGTGGGTTCTTGCCTTGAGTTCGCTGGTCAAACATCTCTCTGTCATAATCATTTTTGACTTGGTACTCATTAGTATTTCATGAAATTTCTTTACTCTTATCTTGTAAAAATCTTCGTTCATTACCCACAACACCTTGTTGGATTGATGTCATGGCTAGAAGCATCTTGAGTGAAATCTTCCATCATATGATAATGATTTTTTGCTTGTAATGATAATGACAACTTATCTTAATTTAGCATTTTATAACCAGCTCTAAAATTATGCCCTAAATAGTATAAAGATTTTGTCCAGACCACAACGGTTCTAACAGATAAAGGACATCTAAATCAGGAGTGCCTTGTTTTGTAGAGAATATATAGAACAATTTGGTCCATTTTTCTTCATTACAACTACACATATGAGCGTTTTGCCATGCGACGTTGCCATGCGAACTCGGTACTTAGCCAAAATTTTGACATTTTTCTTTTATGTGGCTATGCCATGCGCCACGCATGGCATATCCACGCCAACATTTTTTCAGGGACCCTACCGGTCAAATATAGGCTAACCAAGGGCCCGGGAATAGTTTTGGTTTTCTCACGTGGTAGTGCTGTGAGCAAAATTTTTTAAACTTTAAAATTAAAAAATAAGCGCCAAACGTATCTCCTTTTCTATGGCAAGTATCTCTAGAGATTTGCCACGCATGGCAAAAGTTACAGAGAATTTTTTTAATTGCTACGCATGGCAAAGTAAAATTGTGAAATTATACAAGTCATCTATCTTGAGGTTTGACCACTTGTAAATAAGTGATTAGGCCAAATTTAGAAGTGGATTAGCTCATGGTAGTGTAGGTTGTGAAGGATTTCAGATCATTAAGATCCAATCCACTCAGAAAATCTTTGGTTACAAAGAGAAACACAATACCAATCCCACCAATGTAGAAAAAACAGCATTTACACACAAAATGAGATGCAAATACTAAAAGAACTTGATCAAACTTGAATGAAATGAAAAAGTACTGTTGTTGTCCGTACAAAACCAACAAGCTACTGTATTTCACACATGTGGATCCAAAAATAACAAATATGAATCATTCTACACATAGAATTGCAAGTAATCATTAGTATAGTGCACCAATGGATAGCAGACCCCAAGAGAACCATGTATAAGCATGAAATGAGATCAAGAAGAGAGAAGAATCACTCTCTCCACGAGTTACATCCTTTTATAGCATGTCCAAACCCTATTTGGCCACTTGCCTTTCCCTTCAAAATGCAAACCCTACTATTTTTGGGTATAGATTCAGTGTACCCAATTACTCAAATTTGAATCTACGCAAACTAGTCTCCAAACTTTCCCACACTTTCAAAAAGTGTTTATTCAAATGAAATTTAGGCTAAAAAACTTTGAAAAGTTATTCTCTAAGTTTAAAACAAGTTTTGGCCTCAATATGCCAAATATGAAAATATTGACAAAATGATCAAACTAGTTGAATCTGTCACACTCCCTCTTCAACTAGCTTAGACTTTGATAGCACTCCAAGTGAAGTCCTATGCTTCATGAACAAGTCCTTTCCCAATGCTTTGGTGAAGATATCAGCTACACATTCCCCTGAAGACACATGTTGAAGCTCCACCTCCGTTGTAATGACTTGCTCCCTCACAAAATGTTGCATTATCATTTCAATGAGCAATGAAGAATCACATAGAATGTAAATGAGATGATTTCACATGCTTCCAACTCTGAACTCTCTAGAAAAATACAACAAACAGACAATAAATGTGAGTGATCAACTTTTGCTTGCATGTCTCCTCCTCCATTGTCCTTTGTTGCCTTGTATCCACCATGATTGAACTTCCATCTCCACAATAAGATGCCATCATCACTTAATGACTTGGACATGAATGAGTGACATAATGAACCTCCAATAGTTTCATCTCCATCAGCAAAACCAGACAAGAATGCAAGTACAACTCCAACATCAAAACAGTATTCACCAATGTAACTAGTTTTACCATATCTTGACAATTTGCACACATCCACGTGAAAATGCTCAAACATGAGATAGAACAAGCAAAGTAAACTTGAACAACACTTCCTTGCTACTCCTTTGACCTTAAGTGGGTCTTCAATAAGCTGAAAAAATAGATCCATAACACCTTTGCCAATTACCTCTCCTTTGATGCTCTTGACTAGCTCCAAATTGCCCAGTTCCCTTTTGAAGAGTTGAAGCCCTTTGAGATCAACTTCTTGATCATCAACTTGACCATCAAAGTCATTGAACAAACTTTGTTTTCCAGATCCATTACTTGACTTTACAAAAAGATAACATCCATCCACTTCCATAGCCCATCTACACAAGAAGATCCTCCAAAAGATGTTCCAATCTTCATAAGAGCTTGATACTCAAGATCCATTGCTTGGATACGCTCCTCTTTTTTTCCTTGCTTGATCTACACTTGTAAGGAAAGCAACATAATTTCTAGAAACTACTTGCTTAACATTTTCATCATATGTGAGCCTTGAAGGTACTTGTCTTTCCCTTGATGTTCTCCTTGGCTTTTGACTTGATGAAGGTCCATCATCATCACCATCCAAAGTAGGAATCTTTACATCAACATCAAGAATGTTAGATCCAACCACACCATTATCAATCATACTTGAAGACACTTTTGGAATGTTCCCCTCATAAAAAATGACATCTCTACCAACAAGCACTTTGTTAGTAGAAGGAATGTAAACCTTGTAGGCTTTACTCATCTCACTATATCCAACAAAAATACCTCTTCTTGAAGATGGATCCTCCTTGGTCACATACATCTTAGCTCCACTATTGCTAATTGTAGTAGATCCATGAATATCCGAATGTACAAGTTGAAAAGGCTTTGTAGAACTTGGAAGACCTATCACAACCTTCTTCCTTGTCATTACCTCCAATGACCTGAAGTTGAGGTGTCCCATCCTTTTGTGCCAAACCTCTTGAATAGGTATCTGCTCCCTTGCAACACATTGGTTAGCAATAACACAAGCATATAGTTTGAACAACTTCCCTTGCCTTTTACCTTTTCCAATCAAACATCCTTCCTTTTGATCATACAAGCATCTCCATCAAGCTCCACCTTGAGGCCCTTACTTAGCATTTGACTCACACTAAGAAAATTCTTGGTTATAGATGGAATAAACAATACATCCTCCAAATGAACATTCCTATTTGTAGAAAGAGAAATAAGAATTGTGCCAATCCCTTTGATTGCACACTCACCATCATTTGCTATGTAGAAAACCCTCTTGTCATCTCCGTATGCCAACAAAGAAGTGAAGAACTCTTTGTGAAAGATCATGTGTGAACTTGCTCTACTATCAATCCACCAAGGATCTAGATCTCCATCATTAGCAGGCATACATGAAGACATCACAAAAGAATCATCATTTGCATCTTGAACATCTCCCTTCTATAGTCCAGAACTTCAGTGGAGAATGGATTACCTCCTTCTACCTAAACCTTTTGGTTACACCAAAGATGAATGGGAAAGTCCTTGAATTTTTGCTAATCTAAACACTTTTTGGGCCAAGCTAACAACGCACCAAAAAGGTGTCTTGGCCCTAGCCATTGTTAAAAAATGGTTCAATGTGCAAACTAACTACATTCACGTTGTTATAGGATGTCTTTATATATATGTCCTAGAATACTTAAAAACATTTGAAAATAATTTTCTCCTGCCCTGGATGAGTATGTAAATAAGCTAGAATCAATCAACATTTTTGATGTCAAAGAAATAATTCCTAGCCCTAATTCTATCTCTTCCAGATTCTCCAGTCAACTTCTTTTCCTTGATCTGTGGGCAATCTACATAGATCAGGAAGCTAACTACTCTCGTTATTTGAAAGAAGTAAGAGTAAAAAACTTACTTTGATCCACTAATCAGAAGACCAGACTATACTACACTTACAACCATGTAAATATTGGTTCTCTCATTTCTTATGCACTCTTAGCCATCCAACAACTATTTATTAAAAAGAAATTCTCAGAATATACATATGCAGCCCTCTCACTAACTGTCCCTTCTTCCGAGATGTCTGAAATCTTGTCTGAGGATAGTTGTATGCTCACCTTGTAAATAATACATTGATCGACAACCCCCTTGGCCCATTGGGCAATCGCGAAATGGGAGGCTATCCCAATTTATCTTTCTAGGAAGCCAGAGCGAAAGCATTATTCCACAGGAAGCCAGCCAACAGAAAGCGACAAAGACGAATGCAAGCAATCTGTTTGCGAGCCGTTGCACAGCTGAGGAAGGGGATATGTGGAGGCTTATGATCCCACATTATCTAGATTTAATGTTTTATATTGTAAAAATTTTCAATTTTTGTACATGAAATATGTTATAGTGCTTAAATTTATGCAAAGGCCTATTTGCATCTTGTAAATTCATTTTTAAGTAAGAACTTGCGATGTTTTGTGCAACGTTCTATAGTGACATCCCAACCAAAATCTTAACGGTTGGTGATCAACGCTCAGGCCGGTGTTCGTTCCAATAAAGGTGACATTTGGCACCATTGTACATGCGCAGAGATTGAGCTATCAATAGAGAGAAGAGAGCCAATTCCTATGGTCTGTGCATTTCTTTCCTCTATTATTTGTTACAGTTGCATTTCTTATCAATTGAGCAAACACACTCTGAGGTAACCTGTAACTAATTGTGATAGACATCTGTTGCGACATTCACTCTTCATTTGTATTGAATTAATATTCTAGATTTCTAACGTGGTTTTGCAGGTGACATCTGAAAGCAACACTTCTAACTAATGTGTGCGAGGAATTAGCCGAAGCCTTAAGCTTAACTATAAATCAGAATCTTTCTTAATTTTGAATGAGCTATGTGTTCAGATAAAGAACTTAATCGATGTTCTACTTTGTTGCTTGCTATGATAAGAACTAATTCCTTGTGCTTGTTAAGAGGGATTGAAAGCCAAACAGATTCTGTTTGAAGGATCTGTTTGCCCATTGTTGTCATATTAATTGCTTACTACATTCCTAAGAGCCAGGAAGATAACGTACCCTTCTATATCTTCGGACCTTGACCAAATCGTTTCATCCTTGGTGTTTCTAGATGCCAATTTACTCAATATCTTTGGATAACTAGATTTGTCATTATAGTATTTTGTCTTGAATATTACATTCACCATCCGAAAGAGAAGATATATCTTTCTCTTGGGGAACGATTAAGCCTTTTATACTACATAATTCACTGACTTATGTGGAAATCTAGGCAACCACAGAAAGTACCAATAGGTGACTACCATACCCATGGCAAAAGATCATATACAAGTAGTACCAAAGTACCAAAGCATCTTATAGTACCAAAGTACCAAACATGCAAAAAGTACAAGAACCTTAATTGGTAGTTTGGAGGATCAAAATTGTTACACGATAGGTTCAAATAGTACCAAGCTTTGGTACTTAAAAGTTTTACGAACACGTAAACGTTACAAAAACTGTACAAATCTTGTAAAATTGGTAGTAACTAATGTTTAGATTCTACTAATTGGTAAACAACACTAAAATAGTATCAAAAAGACCAAAATGGATTGTATGCAAGTTGCGAACCCAAAAACTCATAAAGAAAAAAGTACCAAATTTGATAGTTTTATGAGTAATATAGGGACATGAGAAGTCTAAATAGTACCAATTTGGTAGATTTTAAGATAAAATTGAGACACTAAGTATAAAAAAACCCTAATTTGGTAGTCAAGAGGATCAAAATTGATACACAATAAATTCTTGTGGTACCAATCTTCTGTATTCAAGAGTTTTACCAACACAAAAATAGTACAAAATTTGTAAAATTAGTACCCGACTACTGGAGTAATACTACCAAATGGTGTAAGAACACTAAAGTAGTACCAAAACAACCAAATTAGGTCATATGCAAACTGCAAATATGACCAAATTCAAAAAAATAGTACCAAATTATAAAGATTTTAGAATAAAAGTAGTACACACTATAGATCTCAGTAAACCAATTTGGCTGATTTTAGAATGAAAATGAGACACGAGGTATTAAAAGAAATATTTTGGTAGTCTGAAATATCAAAATTGTTACACAATAGTTTCAATAGTACCAATCTTTGGTATTTGAGAGTTTTACCAACACGACAATACGACCAAAATAGTACAAAAATTATAAAATTACCAACTAATATTTAAACACTACCAATTTGGTAATAATACTAAAATAGTTCCAATCTGCCCTGTTGTATAAGGCAACATACTGATATTCGGCTCATCATCTGAATCTTCATCTTCCTCCCGAATTGTATCGTCCATAGCATTTTGCAAGAATGCATACTCATTATGGTTTTTCAGCTCACGTCTGATTTATTTAGATAAACCTGACAAAAACCACATGATTATGGCATTTTCGTTAATCAGCTCAGGTTTGCACTCAAATCTGAGGCGTTTCACTCGTTCAATGTAATCTCGAACCATTTCTCGCTTTTCCATAACCATTTTTCGCTTTTCCATAAACTTTCCATAAAGTAGGAAAGAGTCTTCCATAAACTTTCGCGGTTTGAATCGTGTGATAAGGGCTCTTTTAACAACCTCCTAATCTCTACACTCAGTTTCATCTTGATTATAGTACCAATCTTGTGCTGCACTTGTTAAGGCCATAGGAAACAGCTTAAGTTTATCTTGAGAGAAAATTTCACCATAGACTTCATAGGATTCAACATAGATATGAAGAAATCTAACTAGATCTGTTAATCCATTGTATGGTAGGATATGATAATAATTCATCATACTATAGACTCTACAGGACAGACATGAACACTGTGAAGACAATGAGAGATGTCAGATTCGATGAGAGCAGGACAATGGCCAACAATGATCCTATCAGCTATGAAGTTTTGGAGAGATAGTACTATGATCTGCCACCAGCGACAGAGGGAGCAGAAGAACACGAAAACAAAGATTTTTGAGTCGCTTCCCATTCGAGTGACGAATCAGAAGATGAAAGATTCGAGAAGCAGCCTACTGCTACAGTTCTTGTAAACCATGACGGTTTCGGACCTAGCAGAGCTGACAAAGGCAAAGGCATTGTTGTCTCAGAAGGATCTCCTAGAAGGTCAACAAGACCACGAAGAGCGCCAGCAAGATACATGCCAGGCAGCTCAGCTTCCACATCAAAAGAGATCTTTGGATTCAGTGGCAAACCATAGACTTTCGAGGAGGCGATTGAATGTCCAGAGAAGGACAAATGGATCCAAGCCATGAACGAAGAGATGGAGTCCATGAGGAAGAACCAGGTATGGACGTTGGAGCCATTACCAGATAAGTGAAAGGCTGTGAAATGCAAATGGGTCTACAAGCTCAAGTATGGACCAAATGGGGATGTCTTGAAATATAAGACAAGACTGCTAGCAAAGGGTTTTCTCATAGATATGGTATTGACTACTATGAGACCTTCTCTCCTATCGTCAAACATTCGTCCCTACGTTTGTTATTTGCATATGCAGGTGCCTATGACCTCAGAATCCACATTGTAGATGAGAAGACAACCTTCTTGCATGGCGAGTTAGACGAAGAGGTCTACATGGACCGACCCCCAGGTTATGTCTCGAATTCACTTCTTGATTATGCATGCAGAATGCATAAGAGTATCTATGGTCTGAAGCAGTCATCTTGACAATGGTACAAAAAGAAATATCAAGCCCTGAAATCATTGGGATTCAAGCCAGTGATGGCTGATTCCAATGTGTATGTAGGAACTATTGATGGGGAGATCATTCTGGTTGTGTATGTGGACGACACTCTGATACTCTACAAGAGTGAGCAGCTGATTGCTGAAGTGAAGAAAGACATCTTGAAACATTTTGAGATCGTGGATCTGGGAGAGGCCAGGTGTTACCTTGTCTTGCAAATTGAAAGGGACTATGAGGGAGGTAAGTTGTACCAGTCCAGATACACCCAAAAAATCCTAGAGGATTTTGGGATGCTGAATTGCAAAGGAGCGAATACTCCAATGCTTGCAGGAACGGTGCTGACGAATGACTATTGTTCTAAGATTGAGGCAGAGAAAGAATTGATGCAGCTCACACCTTACAGAAAACTGATAGATTACACGACCGACGACGATGAAGACCAGCAGACCGCGTTTTGCAACAAACCACAAACTACAACCTCGAGCAAACAAACGAAGACGTTCATAGGAAACCACAAGACAACTCCTGCAGACCACGAGCGATGACCAAAAGCCAACCACAATGACCTCGACTATGGTTGCATAAGCACGGCCCTAGAGTCGGCGCACTTTACAACCCGTGATCAACCAAGTACCTGACACCACGAACGAAGCTGACAACAAACTAAATGCAAGGACGTGGTAGGTTTAGCAATTCTTGTAATCATTCACCTACATTAAGACCACCTCCTTCCTATGATCATATACATATATATATATATATATATATATATATATATATAGGATGGATGGGAGCAAGGAAAGAGGGAGGGCATGACAAGTGAGTGAGTGATTTTACAAACAGACAAGTCTGAATCACTGGATGTTGAATGTGAGGATGAAAAGTCGTTCACTAGTAAGTGGACGAGCTGAATGACTCACAACTCTAAGATTAGACATAGAGAGATCTAGATAGAAGTATTTGCTAGTAAGCATTCCTCGTCTATTCTATCCGTAAGAGATAGAGTTTTTCTTGCGATAACGCGCTATGCGGTATGCCAAACAATGTTCTAGGAATCACTCTGATTAAACATATTTTTTTCTTATCTCTTGTCTATGACACATAATTTTTGAATGCATTATGTCTATCAAATGTTCCTCTAAGATCAACTATTATTTGTTTTATTTGTTATTCCGCACAAAGGCTCATTATAATCAAATTAGCAAAAGATCAAGAACTGATCACTACACCTTAGAAGAGGAAAGATCTTAATTAGCAATAATATCTATAATTAAGAGTTCTACTCTATCTAGGTACATTATAGATCAGCAAAAGTAGGACATTCCAAATAGCGAGATCATGTCTCTACTCTTCTGTTAAAACCTAAGATTCCAACAATTACAGTACCTAGGCGAATGATCTCCTTAGACGAAGGATGAACCTTTGCCATATCTAGAAATCTTTCACTGGTTCAGTTCAGTCTCTCATAAACCTTCGCCAAGATTTTCACAACCTATTTTCACAGCACAGTACATGCTTGCAAATTTTTGCCCCGTACTGAGAGGCCAAACTAGTACATTGTCTAATGGACCCTCCAAATCAGCCTATAAAAGGACAAAATTCGATTTTATTTCTCACTTGTGCTAGCAAAACTCTTGCAAAAATTTTTAGCGACCAAAATTTCCAAACTTTCTACACTGCTTTTTGATACACTCTTGTGCCATTTCCCTCAGTTTTTTTTTACTTTTTACTGATACCAGTCAGTCTTCACGATATGTCATCTATCGTGATGTTCCGACCAAGACAGACATCATATACTCCCTAGCACAAGCATGGTGGCTCAATGAATGGACCTTGCTGAGCCTTTGCTCACCGCAATGGGGATCTACGAGCGTGCCTTCTCCAGAAGAATTAATATGGACTTCATCGCCATGGCCTTTAGCACCTGGTTTGAGACCAAGGCCAAATTCTACATCACCTACCAGACTACTACCCACAAGGTGTGCATAATTGAGGCCGCCCTTGCAACCATAAGAATCACTTCCGGAACTCAATCATCACGAACCACAGACATGCAAAAATGACCATAAAGCCATTCATAGATATGACCAATGAACACTATTGGACAAATGATGGCTATATATTAGAATGCATCCGCTATCCTATTATCCATGCCATTGCACAGCTATTAATAACTTCCTGATGGTTGGCAACCTCAGGAAAGAGCGCATCTCCTCTCAAATCCTGCATCGCATAGTAGAATCCAACTACAAGCTTGGATCCGGACCACTGGAACCCTATAACTAGTTCAAGATGGTATTTGGTGAGCTCAAGCGGGCCATTAAAAGCAATGCCAAACAACAATTTGCGGTTGGCCCACTTTTGTCCCTCCTTTTCGCCTCCTACCTTGATAATAGGATCCATGGTTTTGTTCCTGACACCGTATTATACGTGTATGAAGACACACCTGCCGAGTCTTCACAACAGGCTTCCAGTTCTCATAGTCACCGTCGTGTGCACAGCGAAGTCGTCATTCCTGACTCGCCTCCCGCGTCCCAACGTCGTACTAGGCAAACATCTTCAGCTGCGCTACCACTGCTACAATTCGCACTGGATTATCCATCTCCCAATTCAATGATGCTTCCCTTGCCTCCGCTTTCTCACAAGGTCAATTTGTGACCATTGGAACCACCATTCCAATCACAGCTACCCAAGCTGCCTCACCCCCACAAACTCCAACAGTCTCACCAAACACCCAGGCTTTCATGGACATGTTCGATAATTCCAATAATTTGGGGCCAGATGAAATTTTTGAGATGCCCAAGAGCCCAGGGCCCTTTGATCTCCGATCCCCTGAAAAAGAATTTGAACAGTTCCATGATAGTTCTACCATTTTTGATTCATCATTTCAGACGGATCAGCAAGATTGAGCCGAAGAAGCACAAGATACCATCAGAATTGCCCATGTTGTTCAATCACCAAAGCAATTTGATGCCACCGTACCTGACAATTTTGAAGAAGAGGATGTGTTCGAGGAAGAAGATACACAACCAAAACCTCAAGCCAACCTCACTCAAGCTTCTAGATCAGGATTACCTCCTCCTACTGCTGCTACTGCACAACTGTGGATTTTGATGATGCATTGGAATTAGTCACTAACCGTACGCCATGTTAGTGAAAAGAAAGACATGGACAAATGCATATCCAAACTGGGATCAGAGAATACCCTGATCAGCTAGAAAGTGATACAATTGAATTGGGAGCTCAAGATTGCCAAGCAACACGAGGCAAAGTCTGAAGCCGCCTTGATGAAAGCACAACAAACTACTGAGTGCCTTGAAGGATATGTGGCAACTCCGTAGAATTCCTTGACAAAACAAAGCCATCCAAGATGCCAAACAACAGGTGTTGTTGTTGGTTGGTCAATTGGATATGGCTGAGCTTGAACGAGAGTGCCTACAAGGTGAATTGGATGCAACCACCTTTGAACGTGACTCTTACCTCCAGACTCAAGTGCCTGATCGAGATCAAATACATGTTCAGAAAAGTTGAAACCTACCGAACTTCATTGGTAAGGATTCAAGAAAAAATTGATAACTCAAACGTACGACAATATAACTGAGCTGGCAAAGGCAAAAACAATCATTATAGATTACGAAAAGACAGCCGCTCAAGTTTTGGAAGTCAGGCCTCAAATTCCATTTTCTGTGATGCCGCAGTTCTCACCTCAGCACCAAGATCAAGGACACTTAAATACAGGATTGGACGGGCCAGAAATACAAGACATACTAGATGACCAGGCCACGAAAGAAGTTTTGTCAACTTCAAGGCCCAGGCCATTATTTCAGAAATCGATCACCATCGAGGACCAAATTCAAGCGCTTCTCCAACAACATCGGTATGAGTCCTCGAATGGTGGATGGGTGATTAAATTCAAGACTTCTGAGATAGAGGCGGACAAGGAATTGGACAAGCTACCAACATTGGGAGAGCAGCCGACATGGAGAAGAATAGTTTTTGAGAAGACTCCGGATTCCATCAGGAGTTACGTTGTCAGCCATCGCCAATTGCGGGTCGATCCATATTATTTGCCGATGCCAAGAAGAAATAAATGGAAAGATTTGGGGATTCCATTGGACCAAGTCACAATCCATACCCCTAATTGGCCCATAATCCACCAGATCAGTTGCCACTTGCCAGATTATACTATCGTGCCGCAATGCTGGGCAAAATGTGGGAATAAGGATTTACGGCCTGGACCACGTCGAAATGGATTGCCAGCGCAAATAAGTGATTCTTACTGCACAAGAAAGATTCCAACATGGCGCGCCTGGAATTCATGGAGAAGGTGCATTACCATTTGATCAAAATACGACGCAAGGCTAATCAGAACCCAAAGTAATAAAATCTTGCGAAGTGTCATGGGACCGCCACCAATTTTGGTGGGGGATATTGTTGAGGGTTTGCGGATCCCAAGGCAACCCTAACCCTAGCTAATAAGTGAGAGGGATTTGCCACCCTGCGTGTGTAAGTCCAACCCGATGATCACATAGTTATTTGATTAGTTAAAAGTCAATAAAATGACTTTAGGCCTTTTTGCGGGGCTTTTAATGTCGCAGGGCCTAAATGTCAAGTTACTGAATAAAATAGGAGTTCCCAACAAATTTTAATTTCAAATTGGTTCCCTCCAATTATTGAATGGGTTTCCACTCTTTTTGAAATTTGAATAGTTAGGGAGGTAGGATTAGCCAATAGGAATTGGGACTCTCATCTCCTCAATTCCCTATATAAGTAGCAATTCCGAATGATTGTACATGTTTTCATCTTCATTACAATAGAAGCATATTGGCTCTCTTATAAAATGGATTTATGAATGTCCTTGTTCTCTAAGTCTTTGGAAAAATTCGACTCTTTGGAAAAATTCAATCCTTTGAAAAAATTCAAGTCATTGAAAAAATTCAACTTCCTCCTTCTCTCATGCTTTTGTTGTATTTGTTAATTATTAGATTTGAATGTTATAGAGATTGTATGTGAAAGAGGAAGGGAGAGAGAGAGGAAACAAGTAACTATTTTGGATCGTAGTATTAATTAGTTAATGGATGTTAGTGTTAATGCGTAGTGTTAATGGATGTTAGAGCTAATTGTGGATCATCTAAGCATGCTGGATTTGTTTTATGCTATCGCTCTCACGGGTTCGAACCTCCGCGTGATGACTAACTTCATCTCCTTGATGCTTGTGTGCTTGGATCTTGGGTTGAGGATAGGATAAGAAATAAAGCCACTACAATCATATTGTGATTGGACAGTATGTGGCTGTTCGCAGTTAGAGATAACTCAATTGTAATGATTTTGAGTAACACACCTGAGGTGTTGATCATAAATCGTTCTTGAGGCAGCGCCCAAATGTGATTACTTCAAACGTACTTTCTGAGTCTAGAATGCTATACAAACCACATTATCATAGCATATGTAAGCTCTTCATTTTAAGCACAACAGGCAAGTAAAAAACCTTCTACGTATGAAAGGTCATTAAGCCACATGATTGTTCATAGCTTTACCTTACTTCGTATTATTTCCCCACACAAATACTCTTCTGATTTCCTTCACAAGCTTCTACTCATCCAAGTCATAGCAAGTCGCAGTAGAGAGACGCACAACGAGAGAGAGAGAGAGAGAGAGAGAGAGAGAGAGAGAGAGAGAGAGAGAGAGAGAGAGAGAGAGAGAGAGAGAGAGAGAGAGAGAGAGAGAGAGAGAGAGAGAGAGAGAGAGAGAGAGAGAGAGAGAGAGAGAGAGAGAGAGAGAGAGAGAGAGAGAGAGAGAGAGACCAACAGAGTTTTATTAGGAATAGAATAGAATATACAATACAAAGGAAATGGCTCCCTTTTATGGATTTTAGAGGTGAGCCTCCTTCACTCTGGTTGGCTACACTAAAATGGCAAGAGTTTTAATCCAAGTCGTTTAAGTTAACACGAACTAAATCTAATGCTGCTAAGAAAGCACAAGGGGAACTCACATGTATCATGTGAGTTCTAATTTGGGCCCCTTTAGCTTTATATTGGCAACTTGACTTAGGGCCTCTAGTGTCATTTTAGAGTTTTAAGGCCCTAGTTGCTTATTCCTAGGAATTACAGCTTGCTAGTTGTGCTCATTGGGTTGGGCTTATACGCGTAGGATGCTAGTGCCCTCACACTTATTACTCTACCTGTTTCCTGATAACCTTGTTCATCGACAAATGGGTAGTCGACACCTCCATCAGAGGATCCCATGATAAAGTTGGTTGATATTGATCCTCATAGATCTGTGCTACTTCTCCCATTGGTATTGTCATTGTCCCTCTCAATTCGTAATGTAGATAAGACATGTTCGCTTGACTACTTTGTTTATCTAGGTATTCGTGGTATGCTTGTACCTGAAGACTTTCCTCAGCAGTCAATCTTACCAATTGAGGACAAGTCGTAGACGTTGTAAGTGCTGGTTCTTGATGTATAATTGGCCTTTTTGGGCTTGAATTTCCTGGATTTTTGGCCTTTTAAATATTGTTATACCTAGAATTAACTCATATCTCTAATCATATATGTAAAAACTTTATCACTCGACAATAATCAGATTTTGATTTTGGAAAAAAGATCTTGATCAAGCAATCGACACTCTAGAAATATTTTTTTTTCAGAATCAATATCAAACTGTAACGAAAATTTGACAATAGCTAGATTTGATAGATCATAACTCAAAAATAATACTGGCGAAGGTTCCCTAGGCAAAGGTTTTCTAGGCAAAGGTTGACTCAAAAATAATACTGGCAAAGGTTCCCTAGGCAAAGGTTGACTCGGCGAGGGTTATTCATGCTCAAAAAACACCAAAAATACACTATTCTTTGACTTTTTGAGCCCCTTAATGGTGTCCAATCCCCACTAAACTTCATAATAGCCTTAAGACAACATCATTACACCTCTTAAAATGTGCATGCAAAGTTTTAGCCGTGGATCTTAGGAATATCTCCCAAAATAGTGAAAAAAAACCACCCTTGTACTAGGGAATAGGATGCAGGTGTAGAGAGAGTAACCTGGCAATGGAAACTCACAATGAGAATGGGAGTAGGGCGAGTATCACCAAGAGGAAATAGTCCTTGTTTTATCTACAAGCATACAACATTTCCATATATGCAGTTCATTACTATTGATACTCTACACTATGCCAATAGCGGTCATAACCCATGCAATAGCTCCACACATCACAATATTTGTGATTGGGTCCTCACAAGGTTATTAAATACATTTATGGCCTAGTTCGGAATAATGAGGTGTAACCAATAAACTTGAGTATTGGAGTACCATGTATCCAAGTCTAGGACTATACCAAATCCTATATACTGGACGTGGACGTAACATCCCCATCTTAGTTGACTTGGATAAGAGTGTTATTTGTGGCAATGGAGACTCAAACTCAATTCATAATTTGCATGTAGACATGACCAACCTAGGCTTTGACACTCATTAAATATATGTGTTGTAGCTCTGGTCTTGGTTTGGCTTTGGCCCATTGTATCGCTGACAATACCATTTATGTAATTGTGGTTCAATATGGCTTTTTCGGGTCCTTTATTATTATGCATAATATAGGGCCCCAATTTTTTTTAGTAATATTAAATATAATATGTTTACAAATTGCTGCGTGAACGTGCACCCCCGTGTGTAGAGAGAGAAAGTGCACCCTGCGCATAGAGAGAGATATAGAGAAGTCTACTACCTGCGCATACGAGAGAGAGAGAGAGAGAGAGAGAGAGAGAGAGAGAGAGAGAGAGAGAGAGAGAGAGAGAGAGAGAGAGAGAGAGAGAGAGAGAGAGAGAGAGAGAGAGAGAGAGAGAGAGAGAGAGAGAGAGAGAGAGAGAGAGAGAGAGAGAGAGAGAGAGAGAGAGAGAGAGAGAGAGAGAGAGAGAGAAGCTTTATTAAAGGCATATAAGACGAACAAGTACATCAGCTAAGTTGGACACAAGACGCGGATCACTGCCGTCAAAGCAGAAAAACAAACAAAACTAACTAACTAGGAAGAGAGTCATACATCCAAGATTATATGTGCGTAGACCATCTACATGTTCAACTGGACATCTCTTCATTTCTCTATCTCATAATTCTTCTCATTAATTATAGACTTCCGATCTACCAGTTTGATAATACCATCATGATAGATAAGTTGTTTGCCAGTTGATAGAGCTTCTTGTCTTGCCTTCTTACGTTCTTGAACTTGGATGAAGGTAAGATCTTCGTCTAGGTAGATTTTGGTTTCTCGCAATTTGAATCTCTTCCCTAGAACTTCACGCCGGTGAGACACTGATGTGAAGCGGATGACAAGAGTATCTAGGTCCTTAGGTCGCCAGGTAGTTTCCATACCTTTGCTATGGTGTTAAAGTTTTCTTTCCACAAACTTCTCAACTTCTTCAACAACATTTTGAGAGTTCGGAATACCTCTTACACGAACATTGAGAGTTTTATGCTCTCGCAGATGACTATCAGTGAACGTGGCTGAGATAAGCGAAGGTGAAGGTGAAGGCGAAGGTGGAGAGATAATTGTAGACGAACCTTTAAGCACATCTGCCCATGACTGGACAACCATATGGTGTTGTTCCACTTGATTTTCAAGTTGTTGGATTTTTGCTGAAGTACCAATTTGGGGGGAAAGAAACAGGTGCTTCTGGAGTGTTTGGAGTCAAGGGAATAGCTACAGTAGTTTCACTAATGTCAAGAATAGGGTTTGATGGAGAGATAGGAACCGCAACAGGCATAGGAGGAGGAGTAGGTGGATCTGGCTGTAAGGAGGATGTTGGAGAGAGAGAGAGAGAGAGAGAGAGAGAGAGAGAGAGAGAGAGAGAGAGAGAGAGAGAGAGAGAGAACTTTATTAATGTCCTTTGGGATAACCTAAGGTACATAGGACTAAGAAAAGGTACATGTCAAGTGTGAAAACATAGGAGCTTAAAGCTCTAAATCCAAAAGAACTAATACCTGCAAACAAATGCTGTATATAAGCTGTATGAAAAATGTGCCTGGACACCTAGGGAGAGACACCATGAGAGAGAGAGAGAGAGAGAGAGAGAGAGAGAGAGAGAGAGAGAGAGAGCCCATAAAATGGACCGAACTACAATTACGTCAGGTAATGATCAATTGGTCAAACCATTATCATAAATAATTTGGTCCCCGGACAGCTAGTGGACTCCGCCACTCGCTGCCTGGGTCCCAAAATGGCCATTACCTACTGCATAAGTAAGCTTTTTAGATGTCAGTGCAACTTTACCCATACACCGAAGTGCCTCGGACTCTTAAAGGTGACTTTCAAGAATGGCACCGAATTCACAATATATTGCCAGGCCCTTGGGAAATGCATTCAATTTCGGGCCGCATACATCCATGTCTCCCCCTAGATTCTCAGAATGCAACCCTCGGATCTTCTTAGAGACATGCAAATTCTGCCACGTATTTTTATCACGACCCTTAGAAAGCTTCCAGGTGGTCAGATTTGACACGTGGCTAGCATCCAAGTGCGCGGTCGTAAAACACCTAGTGCCATCAAGGCCCTCGGTTTCTCCTCAAAATTATACCATTTCCACAGGATCGCGTGAAGCTCATCTCTCTCTCGAACTCTCTCCATGCAATGAAGGGAAGCTTGTCGATGGTTTGTTTGTCAGTCAGTGCATCTCGAGGGTTTTAGCATACGCACGGCACTGAGCAGGAGGCGAGAGCGCGTGCCTTGTGCTTGTGGAGCAGCGGCCAGGTTTGAACTCTCTGCTTTTGCTTGTACTTCTTTTCATTTGTGAGAGAGCGTTATGTTTGTCATTAACTGTTAGGGTTGTATGATTCGCAGTTCAGCACTTCTCTGCCTATATCATATTTTGAAGGACTTGTTTCTCTTCCTCGGATTGATTACTCCCTTTTTTTTTCTTTCCTGTAACGTAGTTGTTCTTAATTACAATAGCCTGTTCATAATACTTAGGAGGAAGTCCATTTTATTAAGATCTGCATTCAAACCTTTAAACTCAAGACCTGAATCATTATACCCAGACCACAATGCCATAGCTGTAATCTCTCAAGAACCCCTTCCCCCCCCACCCCCCTTTCCAATATAAAATGTGCGTTGCAGGTTTTAGCAAAATATAAATTCTTGTTTTTATTTCTTATTATGGGATGGGCCTAGCTATGGCCCGTGCCATATAGTTAACGTTTAGTACTTACAATAAATGGTAAATGTATTTTCATAGAATGGACAAACCTATAAATAGAGTGTCCACAATGCCAATTTGAGCTACCTTATATTTGGCATAATCCAATGGACATTAATGTACATGGAGTGTCTTTCTATCCAGAGTGGTGCATTTTGCCCACCAAGCTATGCCTAGCAAGTTGAAGTGATGAAGTCCGAAACTTTCCTTATTTATCTATGAACAAGTAGGGAATTCATTTAATTGGCTTTGCTCGTCATTGCTAGCCTTTAGAGGATTATCTCCGCCCTCTACCCTTGGAAAAGTGATAGAAACTAAGTACAATTAGTCTTTGCACAAACGTTTGAGAGATATTGTGTTTGTGCACATGACCTGCTCGTGCTCTTGGGCATTGATGAAGTGAATAGGGATGTTGTAGCTTTTGGTCCATGTTATGCATGATGAAGTTGATGGTCTATAAAAATTTCTAGGTGGACTCCATATGGTTGAAGTTTACATGAATCCGTTGTTATGTCAAGTACTATCCTAGATATACCGTTGATATATCACATTACCTACACAATGTTGTGCTGAAGCCTTTCTTGCTTGCCTAATTAGACACAGTTTTGGCTTAAGCATAAACTTGAGGTTGTTTCAAAGCATTACGTCTTCTCGCATAACATGAGGAGCTTTATGATCTTTTACCAAAAGTGAGGTGTAAGACAAGGCAATAGCATCCTTAGTGTGGTTGTTTTCCAACTCATTTTCATTATCAGAAGTAGGCTTCCTTTCACTTTAGCAATCTTTCCAAGATCCTCAGCAATAAACATGTTCTTCATCTAAATGCCCAAGGTCCATAATTGCTCCAATCAAATTTATTTGGTTCATAGACATCCATCGGGAAGAGATGATTTGCCAAAACCCTAATTGTTCACAAATGACTTGATTTTTTTTTGATTTTTAAGTACAACCTTGATATCATTTTTTTTATTGTACAAGAACGTGGATATAGGCTACAACAGTTTTGTACGATATTGTATTAGATTGTTTTAGAAATTCACACATATGAGCTGAATAAGGAGTTAAAAAGTTCGATCTCTATATGTTTTCACAACTTTTGATTGTACAATAAATAGACAAGAAAGGAGTGTATTGCAGCCTATCTTTGTTTGTGTGGAACATTTAGCCTTTGTCAACAAGAACAAACTATGAAGAATACCTTGTGGTGATAAATTTTGTAAAGAGGCTCTTTCTTTACATACCCCACGAGAACATGTACAATGAAATATCAAGCCATGACAAATAGTTTATAGGTTAAAACATTTGTCAACACAGCTCACTGCTTATGGCATTTCTCATGGTGTGAGCGATTATAAATTTGATTTTGAATTTATTTTCTTAACAATCGCCTGGTGCTCAAAGTTGTGGATTTATGATCACAAAGTTGAGAATAGAATACACACTAATAATTTGTTGTGTCTACTTGTTATGACCTTGGTTAAATGCGGTAGGTTTAGAGGCCTTAGGTAATGGTTAGGGGCAGGCCCTATATGGACTCTATTAGTCAGAATTGGCTAATATCACTAGCCAATATAAGCTTGAAGGAGGGTGTGGAGAATCACCTATATGTACTCGGGGGTTGTTTCGGAAATTTGTTATTGCAATTATTATTTTATTAATGCTCTACTCGAGAATCTGATATTTGCTAAGAGGTCCGCTTAGTAAGAGGGCTTTGGTAGTATGGGGTGCCATAGCTAGGAGCCTAATAGTGGATTGGGTGTGCCTTAGTAGTCTTGTAGCATGGGGGTGAGTGTGTGACAGTTTCATACTCAGTTGGATGGGAGGTTTGTCTTTCGCATAGCTCGTGAGCTGCTTAGTAACAGGTGGAGGTTCTTTAGTGGTACCAAAGAGTGGTTCTTGTGCCGATTCCTATCAACATGAGCTAAAGAGATCAATTGGAGAGCTTGTGTGGACACAACATCAATTAAAAGCAGAAATTTGTTGGTATTGTGAACCTACCACAAGTATATATTGCTAAATTCTTTTGATTATGCTATGATTGTTAGTTGCATATGAGTATATTGGGTTTTTTTTAAGTAAATTGAGTGATTAGAGTCCTTTTGAACTTGTAGAGCTAGTGCACACTATATGAGCAATATTTTATAGCTACGTGTATTTATGGCATGGATAAAATAAGTTGAGCTTCAAGCCTGTGCAAAACATTTGGATGCAAACAAATTTAAGATTCAAGATCAATGGATCCCACTACAAGGACTACCTAGCTTCAAGCCAAATTTAAGATTCAAGATCAATGGATCCCGCTACAAGGACTACCTACAGCTACAACATCCTGCACAACAAACCATTTAGTAGATGCCATTGCCTTGTCCCATCCCTTCCTCGGGAGCTTCAAAAAAGGTGGTAAATTTTTGAATTATCTTTCCTTATGCGCTTATGAGGCAAACTAGTCTTGCAACTGCATGGTATCCAAGGAGGAAGTTCCAAGTGATAAATTGAAAGACCTAGCTATCGAGTATCTTAAATACTAGATCAACCATGAAAGCTTGAGATCTTAGCTATGGAAAACATCAGACATAAGGGAAATTGCTTAAGCTCCCACAACACCAAAACTTAAGACATCGAATGAATCGCTAGAGAGTGAGAGAAGGGTGTGGGTTCTCCAAGTCCTCTATGAGGCAAGCCATGGAATGTATAGGTGGCAACCATATCATTGAGCTACTTGGTCAAGTGGGCCACTTGCACTAACTTAGTTAAGTTGCAAGTAGGAGACCCCATGTATTTACAAAGTAACATGCCCCATGAGTAATTTACAACTTAGAATAACATTAGTGCTTAGCCAAAGGGGTAAAATAGGCATTACTCTTCAACACCCCACCTTAATGGCAATTTTATTTAAGCTAACACCTAACAATGTTATGAACTTCTCAGCAATTTAGTAAAGATATCAACAATTTGATTGTTGGTGTTGTAGTATGTCAGTCTCACCATTGTGCACTTTTTCTTGTATAAAGTGTTGGTCCACCTTTATATGTTTTGTCTGTGCCTGGTAGACTGTATTTCTTGCAAGTTAAATGCAACTTTGGTTATTATTATGTAACGCCTCGCATACCGTCTTCCACTTACCTTGACGAAGTACGACATGAATTCCGAGATCATCTTAGGGAAGCCATGAGTGATGTACGCACTGATTTATGCCAGGAGTTACGAGAGACGTTCACTGCTCTTTCTGCCCAGATTGCTACACTATCATCACAGTCCAGTGTTTCTCCACTATCTCCACCTGTTCCCCCACAGCGTACATTTCCACCACCCGAGACTCCTTCATCCTCTGGTCCTTTGCCACGAGACTTTAAGGATAAGGTTTAGCTTACTGTGTATTCTGGGTCATCCAATGGGAATGAACTCGAGAATTGGTATTCTAACTTGGTGGCGCATGTTTCGCCAGACGGCTTCACACCCTGGCCTTGCTAGTTGGACAGAGGTTATGACAGCACTCTGCCTAGGGATGATTGATCCGTGGCTTATTCGACAGCGCGACATCTTTCGTAGTTTATCTCACACTGGTGACTTGGTTGCTTGTACGACACGATTTACAGAGCTTTCCTACCTATTCCCAGATATTTCTACATTGGAGCTCATCTCTCGCTACGTTGCTGGTCTACGAGGCGCACTCAGGTATGATGTTTCTTCTTTTTTTCCACTCACTCTTTCTCACGCCATCTCCCTTGCTACCGCACTGTAGCACAAGTACTCTTTCTCGTCCTTCGCATCCTTTCACACGTCCTATTTTTTCCTCTCCATCCTCTGCTAGTCCCACATCTGTCAGTTCACCTTCGTCCACTCTTCCTTCTGCACCACGTCCTCCTTTTTCTCCTGTTCCTGTTTTTGTTCGTCGCTACTCACAGCCTGAGATGTCTGAGATCCGTGAAAAGCGCTTATGTTTCAACTGTAAGGACAGCCTGCCACTGCTACTGCCGTCTATTTCCATGATGCTGACACACCTGATGATAGTCTTGATTCTGCCATATGCCTTCATATTCTTGATGATGACCCATGATCAGTTTGCCACATCCACTGAGCCTGTTCCTGATCCCCCTGATCTAGCTGTATGCCATGCTCAGCTTGCTTATGCTACTTGGGCCGGTAAGCCGGGTCCACGCCATATCCGTCTTCGCGTATGTATCACTGGTCGTGAGTTTAGTGCCCTTGTTGACACGGGTAGCACTCACTCGTTTCTCAGCAGTCATATTACTACACGCATTCGTGCTATGCCAGTCACTACGCCTCATCCCCTGCATGTTGAGGTTGCCAGCGCACACTCTTTTCCTAGCACGCAGATGTATCAGCAGCTTTCATATCGGATTGGAGACTTCCTTGGTCAGGCAGATTTTCATATTATTCCACTTACACGGTACGATCTTATCCTCGGTGCTGATTGGTTTGCATCCCTTGGTGCGGTTATAGTAGACCTCCAGCAGCAGACATTGACATTCTCTCATGATGCTACTCAGCATATATTTTCCGATATTGATTTTCGGCAGGACTATCAGCTTATTTCCGGGAAGCAGTTCATACGGAGCCTCCCGAAGGCCCACTGTGCTGCTATTCTTTCTGTTCAGCCAGTTCAGCCTATTGCGGATGCATCACCTTTGCCACAGGTATTTTCTGAACTGTTGCGTGAATTTGAGCATGTTTTTAGAGAGCCGACTCAATTACCACCTTTACGAGATGTCAACCACCATATAGACCTTGTTTCCTCTGCATCACCTTCTTCTCGTCCTCCTTTTCGTATGTCTATTGTTGAGCACGAGGAAGTCCAGCGTCGGGTGTCTGATTTATTACGTCAAGGCCTTATTGTTCCTAGCCATAGTCCTTTTGGTGCTCCTGTTTTACTTGTTGATAAGAAGGACGGTACTAAACGTCTATGTATTGATTATCGTGCTTTAAATAAACTTACTATCCGTAATCAGTATCCTATCCCTCATATGGATGACCTGTTTGACCAATTAGGCCAAGCCAAGATCTTTTCTAAACTTGACCTCCGTTCCGGTTATCACCAGATTCGTATGCATCCTCCTGATGAGCACAAGACAGCTTTCCGTACCCACTTTGGTCTCTATGAGTTTCGTGTCCTTCCTTTTGGTGTTACCAATGGCCCGCCCACTTTCAGAATGTCATGAATAACATCTTTCGTCCTCTGCTTGGAAAGTGTGTCATTGTTTATTTTGACGATATCCTCATTTATAGCACCACTCTCTCTCTTCATGTTCAGCACGTTCGTTGTGTTTTTGTTTTGTTAGTTACTCATCATCTGTATGCTAGATGTTCTAAATGTTCTTTTGCTGTTGTACAAATCGAGTTTTTGGCTTCTTTGTTACTAATGGTACTGTTCGTCTCGACCCTCGTAAGGTCCGTTCTATTCTTTCATGGCCTGTGCCTGCTGATGTTCATGATGTTCATATGTTTCTTGGTCTTGCTATCCATCTTCGTAAACCAGTTGCTCGTTTTGCCACTCTTGCATCTCCTTTGCATGCTCTGTTGAAAAAGGAAACTTCGTTTGCTTGGACTCCCGCATGTCAGTCAGCTTTTGATACTTTGAAGGTTAAGCTTACCACTGCCCCTGTTTTATGTCTTCCAGATTTTTCCCAGCGTTTTGCTGTTGAGAGAGAGTCTCATTTGCTTGCATCCATTGGTGTGCTAATTGGCTTGCTTTCTTGCATGTTAAATTTTTTCAATATTTTTAGTGTGTACTTTGTCTAAGAGATAAAAAGACAATGCTTCCCTTTCCAAACCTTAGCTCCGATATAACCTGCTTCCCGTGGGTAGCGGACTATTTTCATTCTTCAAGGCAGAAAGGCCATATACATTTCCTTCTAGCCCGTGCCTTCGATAGAACTTATCCAATTTTCACAGTTAGATGGCTGGCCGTTCATGGACTAGCTGTACCTACAGTTTTCTTTTCAGGATCAATACCAAGAATGCAATTTATTCAACGATAAGTTCTATCTAGGGCATAATAGGCAGTACTTTAGCAAACCCAAATCTTTCGTCTCACACTCACAAGATTGATTTTCTTTAACACAAGCAATAAGTTCCCAATTGCTTCCTGTGATGAGTAAGTCATCCACATAGAGCACAATAACAACAATGTTTTCACCTTCCATGAAGACATATAAATTGTGATAAGACATAGTCTATTTAAACCCTTGCTTCGTAAAGTACTCGTCAATTTGGCGATACCAATCCCTTACGTCTGTTGGAGTCCATATAAGGCTTTTCTATGCCTACAAATCAAATGCTCTTTGCTTGTTATCTCAAACCCAAGCGGTTGTTCGATATAAATCTCTTCTTGAAGTTGCCCCTTGAGAAAGATACTCTTGACATTCATGTGATGGACATCTCACTCAAAGTATGAGGCTAAGACCAATACGGTCATGATAGATGTCATTTTAGTGACAAGTGAAAATGTCTCATCATAGTCTAGCCCCTCATGTTGGGCGTAGCCTTTTGCCACCAACCTCGCCTTGTGCTTGTCCATTGTTCCATTGGCATGAAACTTGGTCTTATAGACCCACTTGCAACCTATTGGCTACTTCCCTTTTGGCAATGTAGCAAGCTCCCATGTATCCTTCTTCACAATGGAGTCATACCCCTCCTGCATGGCTTGTGGCCATACCTTTTCTTTCACAGCTTCGTGAAAGAACTGTGGTTTGTTTGCTTGCAAAATTGTGCACATTAAGGGCAAATTTAGTCTCTTGTCTCTCATGAGACCGAAGAGATCTTTTTGCAAACCCTGTTCACTACACTTTCCTTCTTCCAAAACGTCCCTCTTTGATTGTTTTCCAATACCACCTAGGTAGCTTCTTCCTAGTGGTAGGCGATGTGGATGGTGACCAACAAGTATTCCATGGTACTGTCCTAGTCTTTCACTTTTCTTTGATTTCGGCCTCTTGTGCTTGGCCAAATTGAGGTCTTAAAAGCATATTTAGGTTCTTGCTATTGCACTTGATGACTCTAGACTCTAGTCTTCGTCAAATTTGATGTCTCAACTTAGGATGTTCTTCCTGTTCTTGAGGTTGTACAACACATACAACTTCTCACCTTTGTTATACCCAAGGAAGATATACTTCATGAATTTTGCATCAAGTTTCTTCCCCAAGTCCTTAGCTATGCATGCGTATGCTTTCCACCCAAACCGCTTTGGTTGGGCTTCTATTCAATAGAAAAACAGTAATACCGCTTTTGCTCAAAAGGAATTTGGCAACCCTTGTGCCTTGAAGCATGCTCTTCACGCACTCAACTATAGACCTGTTTTTCTGCTTAGCCATCCCACATGCAATGCAAAGGTCTTTGAACTCATCAAAAATGTATTTGTCACTTGCATCTGACCTGAGAATCTTTATCTTCTTTCGTGTGTGATTCTCCACTAGAGCTTTCCACTGTTTAAAGTATTTGAATGCTTCAGATTTTGTTCTAAAAGAATAGACCAACACTTTTTGGAGAAATCATCTATGGAGTTTATGAAATAGTATGCCCCCCTTGTTGATCTAGTCTGCATGGGACGACACAAATCTGAATGCACAAGCTCAAGAATGCCCCCTTCGGAAATCTTTTTCTTTGTTGCTTCCCTATCGCACAAGCCTCACATGCATTTGAAGAAGACTTAATGCGAGGAAGATCTACTACCATATTTGCTTCTTTAATACTTGTAACTTTGATAGTTTAAATGACCGTACCTTTTGTGCCAAAGCTTGTCTTAATTAGAATCCTTTGCTGACGAGGCCTCTTGACTAGGACTAGCTTTGTAAAGCTTGGAAAGGCCCCCTTCTTGCATTCCCTTGGGTACCACCTTGAAGCTTTGATATTTGTCTTTCACCAAACATGTAGATTCATCAAACTCCACCAACATGTTCTATTGGGTAATGGCACCAACAAATAGTACATGCAGCACACTCGTGATTACCTTCACCTCTCATGGTGACAACTTGTTTGGAACTGTGCCTTTGCCCCTCACCTCATGTGTAGAGTTGTCTCCAAGGCAGACTTGCTGACCATCACGTGTCTCCTCATAAGTGTTGAACCAATGTTTTCGAGGTGTCATGTGCTTCAAGGCTCCAGAATCAATGTACCATCCGCCAAACATGTCTTCTAACTATAGGGCTATTGTGAATAGATCAGGTCCACCAAATTTCTCTTCTTCTGCATATAATACAAAATAATACATGTCAAGTGTGTACAGCAACCAAGTGAGCATATGAACGTCTCCAAATAAATTAATAATGAATTAAACAAAAGTAGTTAAAGTCTAGAGAGAATGTGAAGATTAAAATGACAACTCTATGTAAATACATTATGATGCTAGGACCATGCGCAAAGTGGCGTATATGTGCTCTGAGCTGAGATGACCAAAGAAAACCAAGAGACTTGATGTAGTAGAAGAGCGTTGATGATGACTGTGTTTCCGATTCTAATGCTGGCTGGTGTGAGATCCTGAATGCGAGAACTACATCTGGAGGCTCTAGCTGTAGGAAGGTGTTGTGCTGTACACTGTCTCCGATCCCGATAACGATAGTTGCATCCTCATGGCTCAAGTATCTCCGTAATACAAACATCTTATTACCATAACGGAAACACATCTGGGATCCTCATAAGTGATGAGAGAGCGTATGGTAGTATGCGAGTCTCTGAATAGGCAATAATATCTCCCACGGATTTCATAACGATTACGACATCTGAAAATAAAATGCTCCTTAGACTCAACCTCTCCCAACAAGTGCACATATCCTATCGTCTTGTGGAGTACCCTTGAGACATCCCTTCTCAATTGAGACATCCCTTCTCAATAGCAAGCTGGTGTGAAGAAATATGGATTTGCCCGTCTCCTCTTGAGACAATCAAATGTTCAGAAGCATAGTGTAGGATAGAGTAGCTCAGCGTAGCATAGAAGAGTAAGCTCAAGTTAGGTTCAGGGTTTCTCCGTGTGATCAGTACTACATTTCTTAAGGCATTGTTGTGCTCAATTGATCGTAAAAGCTTCCTCTTTGTCCCCCCTATCTCTGTCTCTCTCTCTCTCTCTCTATATATATATATATATATATATATGTGTGTGTGTGTGTGTGTGTGTGTGCGCGCGCGCGTGTGTGCGCTGGTGTTGCTTCCTCAATATTACACATGGGCTGGCTGATAATCTGTTTCCAGCTGATTTACAGGAAAATGCATGCTAGCAGCTGCTATTTAAGAAGGCTGTTTCCTTTTTTTCTATCATTTAGAGAGAGGTTGGCTCGTGGGCTTTAGCTGTAAAGTGGTGAGATTTTTTGTGCTTGTTTGGACAACTAATAACCGAGAAATTACTGATGTGGTGGTTTTGCAGAGACTCGTGGAACAAGCTTCAGCTGAGATTTGTCCTTGATGTCTATAAATTCAGCCCAAGACTTCATTGTGGATTGACATGAAGGAAACAAAGGTTTGACTTACTTTTTGAGAAACGTGTTTTTGTTTGCAGTTGTTATGCTCTTTCAATTATGGTTTATGAGGATATTTTATTGTTAGTTTGTTTTGAACTTTGTTATATGAAGAATGGATACATTCCACCGTAATAAACTATGTTGAGTTTCACTTGATAATGTGGTGTCATTGACAATAGATGCCTGAGGAAGGTGAGCCTTTGAACAAGTCATTGTTACCAAGCATTTCGAGCACTGTAAGCAAAGTCAAGAACCAAGTGCTAGCAGACCGAGTAACTTACATCAAGGTATCGCGATATACTCAATTTTGCTTTAGGAGCTGATATTCTTGTTGATGATGTAGCAACATCTTTATTGAAGCTAATTTAACAACAATGTTCTGTTAGTTCTACTCTCCTTATCTCCTTCGTCTTGTTATATTTGTAGCCCAAAGTTGTCTGACTGCACTGATTTGTCTTTCTTTCAGGCGAGGTTGGAGGCGAATTCATGCAAACTGCAAAGCTACATTGCTCATGCTGAAGAGGTGATCAACCTGCGAGCAAAATTATCTTTGAAAGAAAATGACCCTGGTGGAAAAGATATGTTAAATACTCGTATTCAGAAGGCTCTTTGTAAGTTTGGTGGATCAGCTGATGGAGCCTTGTCAGAGATGGAAACTGTAACTTTGCAAGAAGAGGGTTGCATTTCTTCTCCCATTGTGTTTGGAAGCGCATCAGGTACCAAAAGTGTCGTGAGGCCTGTAAAGCTTCCTTCGACGCAGAAGATACCACCTTACACAACATGGATATTCTTGGACAGGTATGATTTTCTTATAAGTACTATAGCTCCCTGAGTTATTTGTTGATGAATCATTTAGAAGTATGTTCTCTCATAACACTAATCAGGATTGGGAAATTGTCTATTTGATCATGTTTCCTATAAGCTGTCAATAGTCAATCTTAGCAAAGTCCGTTCAAGGCTCAAGCTGGCAGTGTCATGTATAAGCATCAAGCTCAGAAGTTTCAATTGTGTGTGGGCTTACACTCTATTATTATTAAAGCTTTTGTTGATAATTGCTCCTAAGCAGAATATAATATTTATGGGAAAAGCTTAATGCTGTAATGGTTGCTTCAACCACCCTAGTGAAGGCGATGAGGAAAGGTTCTTCATTAGTGCATGATACTATTTAACTTTTAGGTGCATGGAGACTACTTCATACACCTAAAGTACTAAATGCTACCAACCATATTGAGCTCATGACCTACTGTCACACAACTTGCTTATAAGATGTTTTGGTGCTCCCTTTGCTAATGAAAATGCTTTATCTTTATGTACAAGCATTGGTACCAAGGTCATGAAGTTTTTTTTCTCTCTCTCTCTCTCTCTCTCTCTCTCTCTCTCTCTCTCTCTCGCTCTCTCTCTCTCTCTCTCTCTCTTCTCACTTTTGCACTCCTTTCCTCATGACAGTCCAGTCAACATCCAGGCCACTTTTCTCACCACCTCACTCCACTCAGCTGCATCACTAACCTTCCCCACAAAACCCCATCCCAAGAACACTCAACGAACACCTCGACCACAGCACCCCCCATGGTACGATACCGAGTGCCGTTCTCTTCATCAGTTAGTAACCTACTAACGTATCCATGCCCCACATCTACTTCGATCTTCCCGACGCTCCTACCATCTTGTTCTCCGTTGTAAGAAGCGTTCCTATGGTGATTTTGAAGGGAAACGTCTTATTGACCTTCTTTTCAGCTCCTCCTCGGGCGCTTTTTGGCGTGAGTTCATTCCTCGCTCTCCGCCACCTCTCTTGGAGGACCTCCGCATTTGGGCTGCTTATGCTACTAGCTTGTATACCGTCCCTATTGCCTCACCTATCTCTATATCTCCACGACCATCTGAGTTCTCTTTCTTGGCCTCCGACTTACTCGCCTCCACCATAGGCACCCTTCTTAACTCCGCAGTTGTTTCTGGTTTCCCATCGTCCTGGTGCACTAACATTATCCACCCCATCCATAAGAATGGTGACCCCATGATTCCGAGTAACTACCGCACCATTATTGTCTTGCCCATGACTGGTCTCGGGTAGCGTGTCCACGCTAGGGACCGGTAGACCAACAACCTGTAAGTTAATTGTGACTATAAGGGAATTGGGGCCCTTATGTGTACATGGTCATAATTAATGGTTGTAGGCCTAAACACATGGTGGTGGAGTTGGTATGGGTCTATTAGTGAGTCATTAGGGAACTGGATGATGTGGCCCAGATAGGCTGCAGAGGTGTCCAGTGAGGTGTCACAGTGCACTACTAGTGGTGCATGGGCCTTGGAGGGTATACGTATACCTGCTGGGCTCTCAATAGTGTATGCTTGATTTGTGATTGGTAGCTACTTGTTGCTGGTGTGACTCCTCTTTCCATGACTCCGATTGATCCATAGCTTGGGGGCTAGATCTGTACGATCTAGGTTTGGTTGGGTTGGTTTAACCTCCACCAATTCCCATGTGTTGTTGCTTTGTATGGTATGCTTAGACTAGAATCCTGTTGTGAGGACTTTATATCTGTGTTTCCTTTGCAATAAACCCGGGCACCGTTTCAAACAATGCCCCGAATGGAAAACTAAGTCGTCAAGTTTCATGACTGTGGATTTACCGGCAGAAGTCAATTTATTGAATAATTGTGACTCTACTTGTAACTTTAGTGCACTCTCTTTCAAGCCTAATGAATTGTTTCGTGTGAGAGGCAATATTTTAGAGAAAGACGTGAATGTGCTATTTGATTCAGGTAGTACTCACAATTTTTTGAATGCTCGACTTGTGCAGAAGCTCCGAGTGCCCACCATGGCCAGTGATCACCGTTACGTGGTCCGTCTTGCCTCAGGGTCGGACACTGAGATTTGGGATGTCAAAGTCTCCAATTTAGAGCTTTGGATGCAGGACTATGTTGAGCCGTTGGATTTCCATGTCATGAATCTGGATCGGACTGATGTGATTTTGGGCTATGAATGGTTTTTTGGCAAATCAGAGAAACTTCATGATTCTGAGTATGAACCCTTTCACTTGCTTTTGAAATCTCGTATGCATTGTGATGTTGGGGATGTGAATGTGTTTTCATGCTTTAACACCGAGAATTCACATCAGGAACAACAGCTTTTGCAAGATTTAAAGCAAGAGTTTAGTGAAGTTTTTCCGAAGCAGCTACCTTATGGAGTACCACCCTCTCGGTCAGTTGATCATAAGATAGATCTTTTGCCCGATAGTCGTCCTATCTTTAGACAACCATATCGGTTCAGTCAGAAGGAAGAGGAGGAAGTGGCTAGGCAGATCGAGGAGTATCTCAAGATGTGGCACATAAGACCAAGTAAATCTCCATGGGGAGCACCTGTCCTTCTTAAGAGTAAGAAAGATGGGAGTTTTCGCCTATGTGTAGATTACAAGGGTCTGAACAAATTTACAGTTAAAAATAAATACCCGTTGCCCAGGATGGACGATCTCATAGATCGATTGCATGGAGCTAAATACTTCACGAAAATTGATCTACGTACGGGATACCATCAGATTAGGATACATCCGGAAGATGTATCTGAAACTGGTTTTAGGACCAGGTTTGGCCACTACGAGTTTCTTGTATTGCCCTTTGGTTTGACGAATGCTCCGACTACTTTCCAACAAATGATGAACGATTTATTTTGTCCATATTTGGGGAAGTTCGTAGTAGTGTTTTTGGACGATATTATGATCTATAGCAGAACACTTAAAGAGCATGCTAAGCATCTCCGTATTGTCTTACGTATCTTAAGACAAGAGAAGCTTTATACGAAAGAATCAAAGTGCAAATTCTTTAAGAAGGAACTTCTTTACCTTGGTCATAAGATTACCTCCTGTGGAATCAAGATTGACGAGGAAAAGGTGAAGATGGTAGTGGAATGGCCAGTCCCTAAAACGGTTCGTGAACTTAAGTCGTTCTTAGGTTTCACTGTGTTTTTCCATAGATTTGCAGAGGAGTACTCGAAGATTGCGGCACTTCTCAGCAATATGTTGAAAGGAGAAAGCCGCAAAGGTAGGCCAAGTCCTCCCATAAGATGGAATGAGAAATTAGATGAGAGTTTTTGCAAACTCAAGCTTCTAATTGCCTCATCTCCAGTTTTGAGAATAGCGGATCCAGATTTGCCGTTCGTCATTAACACTGACGCGAGTGATACGACTATTGGAGCTGTTCTCTTACAGGAGGGTCAGCCCGCTGCCTTTGAGAGTAAGAAACTAACCGATGCGCAAGAGAGGTACACCACTCAGGAAAAAGAGCTTTTTGCGGTGATCCATGCTTTGAAATCATGGAGGCATTACCTATACGGCAATAAATTTGTGGTTAATACGGATCATCAACCTTTAAAGTATTTTTGTAATCAGAATGATTTGCGAGGTCTTAAGGCCAGATGGGCAGAACTCATGCAAGAAGTTGACTTTGAAGTGCGGTATATCAAAGGCTCATCTAATCAGGTGGCTGATGCACTTAGTCGAATTGGTGAAGTGAACGAACTTTCCTTCACTGAGATTAGTACAGACTTTTATCTCTCCCTGAGAGGTCTTTATGAGAAAGACCCACATTTTGGACCAATCTGGAATAGGGTTCTAGCAGTTTCATCAAGCGGGACTGATGATCATGGTGATCAGTCTGGGGGGAAGGATATAAAGGGTACTGATGACTTCTCTATCCGTAATGGACTATTGTTCAGGAAAGGGAAGGTTTGTGTGCCTGATGTGGATGTTGTTAAGAATAAAATTCTTTATGAATGTCATGACTCACCATGCGCAGGACATCCCGGCATACATCGTACATTGGATTTGGTACGAAGGGATTTTTATTGGCCAAAACTCAAGGCTTTGTAGAATCTTATGTGGTCAAGTGTGACCAATGCCAGTTGAATAAAGCTGAACGCCATAAGGTTGGCGGTTTGTTGCATCCATTGGATATCCCTGATAAGAGATGGGATAGTATTTCCATGGATTTCGTGGTTGGATTACCGCGGACGAATAAACAACATGATGCAATTTGGGTTGTGGTCGACCGTCTTACCAAATTGGCTACGTTTATTCCGGTAAAGACCACCGCGAAGGCTTTTGATTTAGCTCAGATATTTGTAGAGCATCTGTTTAGGCTTTACGGATTACCAAGTGATATTGTGAGCGATCGCGATCCGAAGTTCACCGGTCACTTTTGGTCGGCCGTATTTGCTAAACTAGAGACGACACTGAGCTTGGGTTCTTCTGATCATCCTCAGACGTTTGGACAGACGGAAAGAACAAATCAGATGATGGAACAAATGCTTCGGGCATATGTTTCCAGACGGCAAACTGATTGGGAAAAGTACCTTCCATTGATCGAGTTTGCCTATAATAGTAGTAAGCATTCGGCTACTGGTTATAGCCTGTTTATGCTTATGTACGGTTTTGAGCCTAGGTCACCCATCGCGGTTGAGACTCAGACGATCAAGTTTCAGAAAGTAGCGGATTTCCTACACAATATGCAGAAAATGCTATGGATTGCACATGAAAATGTCCAGAGTGCCCAGGATAGGGACCGACATTATGCAAATCTGAAAAGATTACCGAGAGACTTCCAGGTGGGAGACTGGGTATATTTGAGAACGAGAACTAAACGATTGAGAAATCGTATAGTTACCGAGCATCTGGTTCAATGGAGGGGATGTACGGACGATGACGATTCTTGGGAACAGGAAGGAAGCTTAAGGAGAAACTTTCCCAGTTTTAAGTTCTGAGGACATATTTTGAATGAGGGGGGAAGAATGTCATGCCCATGACTGGTCTCGGGTAGCGTGTCCACGCTAGGGACCGGTAGACCAACAACCCGTAAGTTAATTGTGACTATAAGGGAATTGGGGCCCTTATGTGTACATGGTCATAATTAATGGTTGTAGGCCTAAACACATGGTGGTGGAGTTGGTATGGGTCTATCAGTGAGTCATTAGGGATCTGGATGATGTGGCCCAGATAGGCTACAGAGGTGTCTAGTGAGGTGTCACAGTGCACTACTAGTGGTGCATGGGCCTTGGAGGGTATAAGTATACCTGCTGGGCTCTCACTAGTGTATGCTTGATTTTGTTATTGGTAGCTACATGCTGCTGGTGTGACTCCTCTTTCCATGACTGTGATTGATCCATAGCTTGGGGGCTAGATCCGTACGATCTAGGTTTGGTTGGGTTGGTTTAACCTCCACCAGTTCCCATGTGTTGTTGCTTTGCTTTGTATGGTATGCTTAGACTAGAATCTTGTTGTGAGGACTTTATAATTATGATTGGGCATGTCCTGGCAAAGCTATATGGTACTATACTTCAGTCTATTGTGAGCTCAGAGGCGGAGACTAGGAGACTACATGCTATAGGTCAGGCGGGTTTTCGAGCCCATCACTCTACCGCAGATCACGTCTTCACACTACAGGCCTTGATTGAGGAGGCTAAGCACAGGAGAGAGGGTTTACTGTTGTTTTGTGAACTTCAGGAAAGCCTTTGATTTTGTTCCTTGCTCACTACTCTTCCAGAGACTCCGAGACCTCGACTTCTCCACCGACATCATTCTTGCTATGATGGCACTTTATGAGCGTGTCCTGGGATGTTTCCGACATTGCAGTGGCCTATCCGATCACATTTGGAGCACTATTGGGGTGAAGCAGGGTTGCTCCCTCTCACTAGTTCTCTTTGGCTTGTATATTGATGAGTTGGAGAGAGTCATTACACAGTGTGGTGGTGCTGGTTGCAGGATTGGGGACATCTTGATTGCTATCCTCTTTTATGCCGATGATGTGGTATTGGTCTCACCTACCAGAAAGGGTCTACAGCGACAGTTGGATTGCTTACAGGAGTTTTGCACCAGATGGGGCCTACGGGTGAACATTGGGAAGACCAAGGTCATGGTCTTGAACACTTCTCAAGCATTCATGCAGCGACATGAGCTTACTCTTGATGGACAGGTTCTAGAGGTGGTCGCTTCGTATGCATACCTGGGGATCCTTTTCTCGGGTCCTACTTTTAGCATGAGACAAGACGCTACCACTCGACTGGGGAAGGGACATGCCTCCCTTGTCAGCTAGAGAGATTTTGTTTTCGGAAGTCCATTCATGATACTCGCAGTAAATGTCGTCTCTTTGATACCATTGTCATTTCTACGGCTCTTTATGCGGCAGAGGCGTGGTGTACAGGTCTCCCATCTTCACACTGGGCTAGTCTTTCACGATTACAAACCACCATGCTAGCTCGGCTGATCCGTGCGAAGCCTTTTGTACCGCATGAGATTCTCCTGGCCGAGTTTGCAGTTCCACCTATACAGATCGAGGCAGCTCTTCAGCGGATATAGAGGATATAGGCGTTACCAGATATAGACAGACGATACATACAGATTGCGCTATCCTCCTCACAAAGTCTTATATGCCTTTTGGCATGGAAAAGACATTAATAAAGCTTTCGTTCTTTCTTTATTTATCTCTCTCTCTACTCCAATCCTCATCTCGGTCACCACTTAGCCTCATGCTTCTAACTGATGCTCCATTAGACACATGCCAAAACTCTTGCAACCTCATTATGTAACTTTGTCCAAGAGCACCTGCTCTTACATTGACTGCCTCTAAGCCCCCTATGCAAATCGCCTACACGAACTCATTTGCCTAGAGAAGCCTTGATGGAGATAGGAAAAAGGAAAGAGAGGTCAAGTATGTGGGGATACTTATTCACCAAAAGTAGGAAGCATCCTACACCGTTTACTAGAAACTTACCTAGGTGGTATGTGAGACGATCAAAGACAGAGTCATCTTGGAACAAGGAGAGTCAAGTAAACAGGGAACTAGAAGATCAACAAGGCTTGAGCAACAAATGGATGTTAAGAGTGCATTCTTGAATGAATTTCTAGAGGAAGAAGTCTATATGGAGCAGTGAGAGGGATACATAGTCAAAGGTCAAGAAGACATGGTCTGCAAGTTGGACAAAGCTTTATACGGACTTAAACAAGTGCCCAGAGCATGGAACAAAAGGATCGATACATAGTTTGAGGAGCTTGGTTTTCAGAAGATTAGTGTAGCCTACACTTTATGTTATAGTAAAAGACAATCAGATTGTCATTGTAGTGATGTATGTTGATGATCTTATTATCACAGGTTCTAATCAAGTTTTTATTCGAAATTTTCAGAAAGATCTCTCATCAGAGACTAGAGTTTGACATGAAAGATCTTGGTTCACTACAATACTTTCTAGGGATTAAGGTATGGAGAGTAGCACATGGTCTATTTACTTCTCAATCTAGGTATGCACATGAACTTTTTGAAAAATTTGGGATGTCAGAATGCAAACCTATTTCAACATATGATTGTGGATGTAAGCTACTACACGACCAGATATTGCATATGGTGTTAGTATGGTTAGTCAATTTATGGCTAAACCTACGCAGGTTCGTTGGAAAGTTGAAATGGATACTCAGAGATGTTAAAGGTGCTTTATGATTTGGTATTTATTATGGAAGAGAAGATGATGATTGGGAAGGAGATGCATAAGATTGAAGATGGACTACACGTTCTCTATCTTGGAGTTCAAAGAAGCAGCCTACCATTGCATTATCACTAGCAAGGCAAAATACAGAGCTACTACGAATGCATCATCTGAGCCAATTTGGCTACAAAGGATTCTACATGATCTTCATATGGTACAAGGAACACCTACAATACTTCAGGGTGATAACCAAAGTTGTATCAAATTGGCAAAGAATCCGGTTTTTTACAGCAGATCGGAACATATCGAAGTACAACAACACTTTATCAAAAATAAACTTTAGAATATCTATTTGTCTAACAAAAGAGGAAGTTGTGGACATTTTACTAAGGGACTTGATAAAAATAAGTTTGAGATGTTTGGAAACTTCTAGGAGTGGTAGATAACAAAATTAACATTAAGGGGGAGTGTTAGAAATTAATGCTAATTTGACCTCTCATGTTAATAGGCCATGCTTGCGAGCTATTTTAGGGGCCTATTCTATTTAGATTAGCTATAGAACTTTGCATGTAGTAGGCGCTACAAATCTATTATAGGACATATATTTTTGATTAAGTAATTGACTTTGGATTTTACCAATTATAGGATCGAAATTTGGGTTAACATGAAGAGCTACATTGAAGTACCATCATAAATGAAGAAAGTTGTGATAGAAAACGACCCTTCACAATGACAAATGACTATAACCCTTTATTGGTGAGAAGGACAAGCTGTTAGACATCAAGAAGAGACTGACGGAGACGTGATTCAAATTTTTTGCTGCATGGACACAAGGCTGCTCGTTAAAAATCTTCTGAAAGCATATACAAATGTCTTCTAGAAGGCATGAAGGAGGAACCCTTGAAATTTGCTAAGGTTCTTGTGTTGAGAAAACCTCTACGGAAGGTTCATACCTTAATGGAAGGAATGAGTCCTTCAAGTTAGTAAACAAGGTCCTGCCCCTTTGTGGAAGTTCTCGTCTCATCTTTTGAAGCACAAAATCCTGGATGTTTGCATCTTGAAATCAGTGACAGTTTGTAGTCTCATGTCAGTAGTTTAATGAGGAGCACACACCACTGTAAACAACTGATTTAATGAGCCAAATTTGGAGAAATCCATGCCGTTTCTTGATTAAAGTTACAAAATATTCGTTTGTACTTTATTCCAAAGGATCATCAACCATTCAAGAAGTCATTAATCATGATATAGGGGGGAGTTTCTATCCTCACATTTTGAAAATTTTGAGTTTGCAACTATAAAATGACTCAAAGACTTTTTGTTGACAAGTTCCATGGAGAAAATTTTCACAAATGGCAAGGTCAAAATGAGACTTACATTAACCAAGAAAAATCTATGGGAGCTTGTTGATGGTTTTGAAAATGTCTCGATTGAGCTTGAAGGTGCCATTAGATGGAATATCTGTGATAAAACAGCTGATGCTTGTTTTCATTTAGGCTTGGCTGATTCAGAATTTGCATGATTTGGACCTCACTAAGACTACAAAGGAAGTTCGGGAGTCACTTGCAATTTTTTTTGGACTCAAACCTAGGCCCACAAAAATTCTTTCAAAAAGATAGTTCTTTAGTTTGAATTTCAAGAATGGTAAGACCTTCATTATTATTCAACAATAATCATTTGATTCATATGAAGTCCATAGTAAACAAACTTGTAAGAATCAATGTTAGAATGCTCAAAGATGTTGCTATGGCCGTATCGCTGTAGTAATGTGATTTATAAACTTGATAATATTTCAAATTGAACTCTTGGAACTTGAAAGTTTGCTACTTGTATTACTTGCTTTTATGTGCAAATGTGTGGACATGCTTCCGAGTTCCAAAGGGCGATGGGATTAGACGATGAAATCTTTGAAGATGCAAGAAGTTCTTGCTTCGCTTGACATAGACTGCGTGGTTTGTGCAACCGGTCGTGAAGGTGCATGAAAGAAGACTTGTCAGTAGCTTGTTAAAAGTTTGTTGGCTGTTATTTTTCTGATCATGGATATTCGATCAATGGAGGGTATTGGATGTCTTCAAACCCATATTGATCTCTCTGACAGCTTGACAAAATTAGTGAACTTTGTTGCCACGTTACCAACTGTTGAGCTATTAATGAGTCGTTCATAGCCATGCCTAAATTAATGCCCAGCCACATGGTTATCAATGCAATTTGAATCATAATGCTAAGAAGGCTCAAAACCCTTAATAGTGGTAAATCAACTCCGGTCGTTCCATAGGTGTAAAAGGACTTTAGTTGTGTGGACCAGATATGACAGGCACCATCAAATGTTATCTCCCATTTCGCACACAAGGCAATACTGCAGTTTCAGTTTTATCTCTCAGGAGTGTATATCTCGCTATAATAAGATGCTTGATTGATTTTTATGATGGCAATTAGAAGGATATGCACCCTGAATTTTAATAAATAGTCCTTGTGGACCTCATTTGAGTCCATTACTGTTTTACTAGACAATTGGTTTTGGTGATAAACGTAATGATCTAATTTATGTGTCTTTCTAAGATTCAAATGTTAGGTACCATATAGGCATTCTTAGGCATTTTCAATATGTTTGGGTTCTAGTTACAGACAATTGAGTGACCATTGGTGGATGATCAAACACCTTGTCTTGTATTGATTTCACAATACATTGCAAGCTTTACCACAATTGGACGTTGATGGGGCTACAACAACTGATGATGCTCTTCAAGATTTCATAAGACCCATACAAAATTTTCACTTCAATTAGCACTTTACTCAACAATTCCGGCTACTTAAAGCAGCAAGACGCTATTGGAGTATACAATATCAGCAGCTTGCTGATGAGCATCAAGCTTGTCAAGACCAATCTGCTCATCAATGCTGGAACCATAGATGCACCGCGATTCTGAATTGCGATTCAGAATCGCGTTTTGGGTTTTTTAGAGAATCGCTCAGAATCGATTTTTTTTTTTTGAAACTTTTTTAGGCAATATGGGTATCAGATGAAAGCTTTGATTGAGAGCATTATGACTGTGTAGTTTGTCGACTGTTTCAGGTGCAGGATGGTCCAGTTTAGGTGTATTAACTCCCAGGCTCTCTGATTCTCCCTCTCCCTCCCAGGCCCGAAATGCACAAATATTATTTTTTTTTCAACGATTCTTGAAAATGATTCTTTGCAGCGAATCACGATTCGCGAATCGCAAAACCAGCGAATCGCGATTCGCTGCATCTATGGCTGGAACCTTCCTTTTATGAGCTATAGACATATAATTGAAGAAAACCATTCAATGTAGCACTAGCGTATGTAACTTATATAAAAAATGTAGGACCTGTTGTTTCTAGGCAGCACTCCTCAAATTCTTGATTCATCTGATGACTTGTCTCCTAAATTTTCTATAAGAGGGCTCCAGCCTTATATTCGTCATGGGGAGGTGGAGGGTTGATGCCATACTTTTTCTACTTTTTTCAAGAAAAACAAGTGTGTAAGCACTATCGTTATTGAATTCAGGGCATCAATCACCTATGGATACTAGTCTTTAACAGTTCAAAGGAAGGGTGTATGTCCCCGGGGAAACTAAAAATGAACAAATTAATGACAATATGGGTGTTGAAAAATTCAAGTTCTGTCCAGCCTGGATCCTAGTAACTAGCAACAGCCCTTTATCTTTCACAAATTCATATGGAAGAATGCTTTGATAATGTGTTCCAAATATAGAGTCTACAACAGCACTGGCATAGTTGAAGGGTTAACTGGAATTTGCGATTCCTCGTGTGATCTTGCAATTTTAGAAAATTCTAATTGTGAGTGTGGTTGCTTGTTCTTCTTTGTTCCTTAATTTTTTTTAAGGATTCTAGAATGGAGAAACTGGGAAGTCACTGAAGGAGCAATGATTTGAATTTGCCTGTTGAGAAGATATTGATGTGTAGCCCATTTCACCATCTGATCAAGGACCTTGACCATGCATGCGTAATATAATCTGGATAATGAGCACATCATATTTTCCATTATTATGTTCAACCATTTGCACTTTTTTAGGCCATGCAAAAGCTCATTCATCACTATCAAGGCTAAGGCCACGTGCAGAGTTTGACCATAGAATCAGCGCCAAAACTGATGCTTCTTTGTTCTTGGGATCAATTTAAAAAGCGTTTGGATTCAGGAAACCTTGCAAAGTAAAAAATCACGTTTCAATTCTAATTATCCTGTTTTTATTCAAACTTTTTGTGGAGTTACCTTCTTTTTGCTTTATAGAAGCCAAATGGCCGAAAAACGAAAAAGGGCAACTCCCTTAATCACGAGTGTATGCTAGTAGTGTGTATATTATGCCCTTTTGTATTTTGTAAGCCCAAAGTGGTGCATGGAGGCACTCCGTTATTCAGCCGCAGAGTTCGCTGAGATTCAGCAGAAGCGCCTTTGTTATCGCTGTAAGAGTCCAGATCATCTCGCCCGTGATTGCCGACAGTCTCCTGGTCCTCCTACCGTTGTTTTTTACCATGAGGCTCTTACTCCTGATGATTCTGATGTTTATATCCAGATTTTTGATACTCCTGACCCACATTCTGTACCCATTTCTTGATGCTCCTGCTTCTGCCGCTTGCCATGCGCAGCTTGCTTATGCTACTTGGGCTGGGCGTCTTGGTCCTCGTTCTATTCGGTTACGTGTTCGCATTTTGGGGCGAGAGTATATTGCTTTGGTGGATACGGGTAGTACACGCTCATTTATTAGCAGTTACATTTCCACCAGGATTCGTGCTACACCTATTTCTACTACACAGTCTCTCAATGTCGAGGTTGCTAGCTCACATACTTTTATCAGCTCTTAGATGTTTCAGGGCTTGGACTATGGCATTGGTGACTTCTTTGGACAAGCAAATTTCTATATTATTCCTCTGGAGCACTATGACATTATTCTTGGTGCAGATTGGTTTTCATCACTTGGTACTGTTGCTGTGGATCTTTCTCAGCAGACACTGTCTTTTACACATGTTGGTCGGCATCATTTACTTTCTGGTATTGATTCCCAGGGTGACTATGAGTTGGTTACCGGGAAGCAGTTTATGCGTAGCCTGCCAAAGGCTCATGATGCAGCTCTTCTTTCCCATTAGGGGAGTTTTGAGCTCCAAAAAGACCCTTTAAGAATTCGTGCACCACGGACGGTGAAAGTGAAGCAGCAACTAATGTACTCTGAATCATTAGAGGAGTTCTAAATCCAAAAAAGACCCTTTGTAAAGATTCTTTTTATATTTTTTCTCAATTTTTTCTTACACAAGGACCATTCAAAACACTCAAATTTGAAATCTACGTAACGTAACTTTTTGACTCCACATTTTGACTCCACACTAAAAATGGCAAAACTTTTTAGTGGTAAGTCCGAATTTAGCAAAGTTTGGTGCATTGGAAAGCGCTTAACAAGGGATTTCCAATGATATGTTACATGACATACTTCTGAGCTCCGATTAAAAAGTTCTGGCAAGTCAAAAGTATTAGTGTTACAATATTTTAATAAAAGGTTGATGCTGATCCGGATTTACAGGTTGTTGCTACATGCCTTGCGCCTATATGCCATGATTCACAAATATGGTATTCGGTGGTCATTCCTGGTTTCATTGGTGGTATTTCTACTATTGCTTTTGCGCATACTTCAGATCGCCCTCCTGGTTCGGTGGTTGGTGCAGTATCTTCTCCATTGGTCTCTATATCTCCATCTCTTGAGTCCGTTATGGCCGATGTTCCTGCTGATTCCTATGGGGTTCTTCACAGGTCCACGTTTGCTGGTTCCCTCGCTTGATCAGGTTGTATCTTTTTTTGCTTTATTCCATGGATCTCTGCTTGAGGTTTGTGATCTGCCTCATGATATTTCTACGGTTCCTGACATGATTCATGAGCCTTTCGCCCTTACCGTTACACATTTTCCATCCGAGGATATTTGCCAGATGGTCACTATTACTTATCTAGGGTATTTATATGCTGGGATCTCTCTAGATGAGTATACGGGGATCCTTCAGTCTCCTTGTGTTTCTACATATAGGTTTCCTGCAGTCCATGCCAATGCTATGGCTATATGGCATTCCTGGTTATTACATATAGCTTGGTTTTCATTTGGACCTGTTGATTGGTGCTGGTTTTTCCATATTACTGATCACCTATGGTGCCGATATCTCTATGATTATGCATGTGGCTCTCATTTGTTCCTTGGATTGTTGCTCATTGTCTGCTTCCGTTCTAGCTACTGTTTGTCCGGGTGATCTTCAGGTTCCCCGTCATTTCGGGTTGCTCCATATCGCTTGGTCTCCGATGCTGAGTTGCCACTTTGTTCTGGTGTTCCGAGACCATCAGGGTACCTTGAGAGAGTTCCTTCTCCTCTCTAGGATACTTTTTGGGGATGTTGCCGCCATATACTTCAGTGTTGCTCATATGTGCTTTGATACTCATTCCCAGCTACACGTGGATATTGCTCCGATGCTTGCTACTGATGTTGCGGATCTTGTTCCTCGTTCTAGTGCATTTCTTCTATTCCTCACTTGTGCGCCTGGTGTGTACTTTGGGATTACACTTGCGGCCAGTTCCGATGGGTCATCCGATTCCCCATCCGTTTTTGGTGTATCCTATGATGGATTGGTATGTCCATATGAGGTCTTTCTGGATGAGTTTTTCGGCTACAGTTTTTTAGTTGGGGCCTCTACTATTTCTGTTTTCATGCATCATGTCTGTTTAGATGATGCATTGATTTCTTGGACCTTCTGGAGCTTCTGGCATGCTGCTCTTCTCGTGATATGGGCCTTGAGAGTACCGTGTGCCATTGCTACTTCTCATTCATGGGCCTTATGGATACCTTGGGCTTTTGACCATGCTGGTGCATATTTCTCCATTTTAGCTATCCTTTGTCAGGATGATCTCTTTATGCTCCATGTTTCCTGGCATATCGCTTGCTTTTCCATGCTGTTACAGCGTGCCTGTCATCCTGCTCTTACCAGCTGCCATTCACCAGGTTCGCCTTCACCATAGTCGACATTGCCGGTAGATTCGGTTTTTGATCCAGTGGGATGGTCGTCCTGTTGAGGAGGCCACATGGGAGCCTATTGATGTGTTTTATCATACACCATTATTGGCAGATCAGGCTCGAGCCCTCATGGCTTTAGTTCTTTCCTCTACTACAGATATCATTGTAGGTGTTCCCTCGATTTCATGATTCGGCTAGCTATGACTATTCTTTATTGTAGTATTTGCTTAGTACTTGCTATACACATTTATGATACTTTTGGGGTATTTGTTGTGACGACTTATGTCCTCTCCATCAGTATTTCCATTAGTTCGTGATTTTTCAGTATTTAGCATGCTTACATTATTATTTTAGATAGTCATTATGCTTGCTAGCCAGTGGAGGGCTTTGTTTTTCTGCAGGGGAGAGTTATGGACTTGGCTCATTACATTCGCCGCATCCATTCTTTTATTGTTATTATGCATAAGCAGGCCTAAGGGCCCTTTTTATTCATATACTGGCCTTGGGCCCTATTTGGTTATATTTTTAGGACTTGGTCACATTGATTTGGAGTGGGGGTCCTCCTATTGGGAGGGCGCACTATTTTCCCTCCAAATCCTTTTCCCTCCCTTTTTTGAATCCTCCATTTGATTCAGGGAGAGGGTATAAGTAGGGCATCATTGTATTCCTTTATTTAGTTTATGATGATTGCTCCTCTTTAGCCTCCTTAAGCATTCTCTTCCTGCTTTCTAGCTTAAGTCCTGCTTTCTAGCATAGCTAGTGAATCTTAGCTTGTAACAGTTTCTAAGATATTTATGAATGCACAAATATCAGAACATAAATCCTGTCATGAGATTATGCTCCAACATCCAATCTCCCCTTTAGTTCACTTGATGTCACATTTAGCATCACTCAACAACTATATTGGATTGATCCAATAATGTATGCATGTTGGTATGTTATATATGCAAAGCGTATCTTTGGACATAGAGGAATTTTGAAGAATGAATTTTTCTTTGGATGATGAGATATGAAGCCCGTATTTCCGTATTTGCATCATCATGCATAAATAAGAATAGGAGTGAATTGTTGTTGAGATTAGTAGGAGCACCACAATGCAGTTCTAAGTTAGTTACACCTCAGTATAATTAGAGTTTACCTTAGCTCTACAATTTCAAAGGAATGTGCCCATAAAGAATTTTACTGTGCATGGCGTGTGATGATGTGAGCATCTAGAGATGTAAATGAAACGATTGTCTGTTTTGGGTAAAGCTAATCAATAAATTTTTTTTGTGCTTTCTTATGTAGGAACCAAAGGATGGCCGAAGATCAATCAGTTGTTGGTCGCAGACGCATTTATTATGACTCGGCAGGAAATGAGGCTTTGATTTGTAGCGATAGTGAAGAGGAACAAATTGAAGAGGAGGAAGACAAACATGACTTTACAAAGGGTGATGACTTTGTTGTTAGGTAATCCTGTTGGAACTTTGACAAGCTTGTCTGCTTGCAGGATTTTTTTTAGCAAAAATTTGGCATGATACCTTTTACTCTGTCATGTCTTAGACAAAGATGTGGAAATGCTTACATTATGGTTCACAAGTTCTTTTTCCTTGCGTTCATAAATTGTCAATTGTATATCTAACACCATACTTTGATGTATGGTATCTTGTGCTATGGATGAGCTTGCAATATTAAGGTATGTTCTTCTTTACAAGGGTTTTGTGAATGACTCCACATTCAAAGAAGATAACATTGCTAGGGTTATTCTATTTGAACAGCCATGAGAATCTTAATCTGGGGTTCATATACAAATGAAGGCAATGAAGCTGATCCTTTTAAAAACTACCTTGTTGTCACTGGTTATGGAACGAGTTGTTATTATTATTTTGACCTGAAGATTGATTGCCAAGACAAATTTATTTTTGTCAAGTCATTTTAAAGTTGCTTGATGTTGTATATTGTCTACACAATGTTTGGCTCTGCTATAGTTTCTATTCAATTTAAATCGAGATGATTCGATAATTTCGATTTGTGACTAGATTATTTCTAGAAGATTTCAATTGAGCTGTTTGAAGACTCAAAAAGAAATTGGTGTAAATTAGGATTCAAAATTTTAACCTTAATACTTATAAACAAATAGTCACATAGAGCAGCTCTTAAACAACAGTGGACATTGAGCAGGCAATTATAAAACAATATCCAACTATGATCACGGTAAAATCAATAAGGAGTTGAGGCTGAACAATATTGTAGATTTCTTCTAAATGGATTGTATATGAGTCTCCTACAAAGAACTCAAGCATCACGTCATTCATTGCAGAATGAATGGAGGTAACTTATTACTTCATGTAAGAGTGTTTTGGAGGCCACCCTTGAGCTTCAGCAAAGCTATTGAATAGGGTTGGGGCTACCTTAATTGGACCCTGCGCCATACTTGTTAGGGACCCAACCACCTAACTTGAAACCGGACTCGCCATATTGACTTGACTAGTTGACTCAGGGACCGTGTTAGGGACCCAACTCCCTTGGGTCCCAACCCTAAACTTGAGACTGGACGATGACTGGGCATGTAGACTCGACCGGTGACTCGTGAACCTGCATGGTTGCCACGTGTCATGATCTAGGTGTGCACATGGCTTGGAGTCTCTCTCCTTGGAGATATACAAAGGGAGGAGGACTCATTTGCCATCCATTCTATCTACCTAGGAGGAGGTGGATGGAGAGCGTGTGCATGGCCAGGATGTATGCTAGCTTAAGGCAGGAGATGGCTGAGAGCCTAGGCGGTGGTATGGGACGCCATCCGCTTGATACGGTCACAGGCCAGGGCATAGAGGGTGGACCCAGATTAGGTCCTACGGCGGGGTGGAACGTGAATCGTGGAGCGGAAAGCCAAGTTTGGGACCGGATAGTCCCACGTCTACCAATTGAGATTCAAGCCTATAAAGACAAATTAGCCTTTCATATTATGAATCTAGATAGGGTTGATGTAATACTTGGAAAGGAGTGGTTCTATGAGAGGAACTAGTCTATGAAGAAAAACTATGTAACTCACAGTTTGTCGTTTTTGCATAACGGCTCACTCATAGAATTAAATGGAAATGTTGATAATTCTACTCCGTATATGCTTTTTGCTTTAGAAACAGTTAAATGTATGGATGTTGTAGCTTGTAATTCTTACTTATGTTGGTTAAAAGATTTTACTTACCATGAAGAATGTAGTTTGCAATTTTACAATCTCCAAATGGAATTAATGTCTAATAACCTAAAGCAAGAAAATTCACCAGAAGGTGAAATCTTTAGGAAACTTAGGCAAGAATTTAACGATGTTTTTCCTGAGCAGCTTCCTAAGGGTCTTCCCCCCTCTAGGGGCTTGACAAATGCTCCAACGACTTTCCAGCAGATGATGAATGTTCCTTTTCCCAAGTATCATCATCCTCAGAACTTCCTTTCCAACGAACCAAATATTCAGTTACCTGCCGGTTTCTGAGCCCACGTTGACGTACATCAACAATGGCTTGTGGTTCCGTAGGTACAAAGGATGTTAGGTCCTCAAGCTGAACTAGATCCTCCTGAAGTATCAAGTCATCCTTTCCACCAAGTTGTTCCTTTAAACGACTAATGTGAAAAACTGGATGAACCCTAACACCTTGAGGCAGCTCCAGCTGATAGGCATTCTGATGGAGTTTCTTTACTATACGGAATGGCCATGCATAGCAAGGTGATAACTTGGGACATATCAAAGGTCGTGGGACCCGGACGCGTGAAGATAAGAAAATCTGGGAAACTATGGTAAGTAATTTAGATCTTGGTATTCAGGGGTACCAAGATGAAATAAACTTTCAGATAATGCACCTGGATCGCACAGACATTGTTCTCGGGAGAGATTGGCTCTACAGTTTAGGACCTTTCCTCCACAGAAACTATCAGGAGAACACCCTCAGCTTTCAGCATAAAGGCTGAGAGATCCAGTTGCATGGGGAGCATGATGTTCCCAACAGCCCTATGGTCTGCAGTTCAGAGCTCTGTCAGCTAATCGAAGACGATGACCATTTGGTATTCTTATGTGACTTTCAGTTTGTTCCTGAAGTTTCTATTTCCAGTTCTTTACAGCAGAAAATCAGTAAATTAGAAACTTTATTGTCTAAATTTAAAGATGTTTTCCCTGAAGATTTACCACATGGTTTGCCACCTAGCAGAGAGGTAGATCATGTAATAAACCTAGCACCAGGTACAACACCTATTTCTAAACCTCCATATCGGGTCAGCCAAACAAAGGATGAAGAAATAACTAGGCAGTTAACAGATTATCTTGGGAAAGGCCAAATTCAGAACAGTAGTTCACCATGGGCCTCACCAGTCCTTTTGGTGAAAAAGAAAGAGGGGTCTATGCGTCTTTGCGTAGATTACAGAGCCCTCAATATAGTCACAATTAGGAATAAGTACCCTATGCCTCGGGCAGACGAGTTGTTTGATCAACTCGACGGGGCTAAAATTTTTCAGTAAAATAGACCTCAGATCGGGATATCATCAAGTCCGTATAAAATCGGAAGATGTCCCGAAAACAGCTTTTAGGACTCGTCATGGTCATTATGAGTTTTCACAAATGCTCCAGCTACCTTGATGACCTTGATGAACAGTGTCCTCAGACCATACTTGGGTAAGTTTGTAGTCGTATTTTTAGATGACATCCTCGTCTACAGTAAAACGAGGAAGGAGCATCTAAAACATCTCAGAAAGGTGTTTCGACTGCTCAGAAAGCATAAGCTTTATGCTAAAGAATCCAAGTGTGAATTCTTCGTTGAAGAAGTAGCTTATTTGGGTCACATTATCTCAGCAGATGGGATTAAGATGGACCCCAGTAAGGTTAAAGCCATACTCAGTTGGCTGAGACCTCAGAATATTTTAGAACGTAAGATCTTTCTTGGTTTGGCGGGATATTACAGACGATTTGTCAAGGAATATGCTCAGATAGCAGTTCCTATGACAAATCTTCTTAAGGGGAAGGGAAAGGAGTTCATTTGGGAGTCCGCACAACAGGATATGGTGCCAATTTTGAGGTCCTGACAGACCATGAAAGTCTCAGATACCTTTGCAATCAACCTGAGCTTAGAGGTCGGAAAGCTCGTTGGGCAGAGTTGATGCAAGAGTTTGATATGTCTATCAAATATAGACGGGGGAAATTCATAAACGAGCTGAGCTTTACTCAGATTCGTAATGAGTTACTCGAGTCCTTGAGAAGGAAGTGCCAGTAGGATGCATTCTTCTCTACTATCTGGAACTCAGTCCAGAGCAGACAGTTACAGACTCCAGAACCAGTTCCCGGGGCTGGTGCCAGTTCATCCAAGAATACGGCAGCTTCCGTTGAGGATGATGATGAGTCCAAGTATACGTCAGATGACGTTGAGGATTCCGAGCCTGTTATTACCCAAGCAAACCCCAGTGGTTGAGGGTCAGTTGACTCAAGGATTCAAATGGAAACAATATTCCATTCAGGATGAGTACTTGCTCTATAGAGATAGAGTATGTGTCCCCAACTCAGAGGATTATAGCCAGCAGGTCCTATATGAGTGTCATGACAATCCTAGTGCGGGGCACCCAGGCATACAAAAGACCTATGAGCTTCTTCGTAGGCAATTTTTGTGGCCCAGTATAAAAAAGGACGTCCAACAATATGTAACCAGTTGCAGGAAATGTCAAGTAAACAAAGTAGAGCGTTTAAAGGCAGGAGGGTTGTTGCAGCCCTTAGAAATACCAGCTGGTAAATGGGAGAGTATCTCCATGGATTTTATAGTAGGCCTGCCTAAAGCCCAAAAGGGTAATGACGCTATATGGGTCACAGTTGACCGTCTGACCAAAATGGCTCATTTTATTCCGACCAAAACAACCGTTAGAGCTCCAGAGTTAGCGAGGTTGTTTGTAGACGGGCTATTTAAATTGTACGGTCTACCTTCCGGCATAGTCAGCGACCCACTTGGGAAAGAGGCAACGTCCTATGCAAGATTTTTCCAGACTTTGTCTTGGAGGACCAAGACGGTTCTTAAGGGGGAGGGAGTGTTACGAGCACGTGACCAGTGCCGAACCCTAGAGAACACAGAAGGTTAGATACCACATTCAGGGTCGTGTCCAGCGTACACGACCAACAGACAGTGTGAGTAGTGTGCCCCAGCACGGTCCATAGCCATGGTGGGCCTAACACAGTCTAGGGATCCTATCAGCAGGACCGGGCCCCCAGTTGGGTCCCGACGTGCAGTCGGCCACGTCAGTGCCACGTGGCCGACACTTGGCAGTATGCATGCTACCAGTCCTCACACTGGGCTAGGAGGGGCTTACTCTATATCAGGGAGTAGGCAAGGTTGGGTGGATCAGTTAGTGTTTGCCCTACTGTGGTGTTAGGATCTATTACAGTAAGTGTAAGAAGATACGACCTCCAAGGGTTGCCCATCAAGGATGAGTTCCTGGCGCTGCATAAAAGCTCTCGATGTGTTGAAAACCATAACTTTGGTTTTCAATATGTTAACCCCCAATCCCCATCTACTGCAGAAGATATGAAGACTTTCTAGCTGTCGCTGTAATCCCTCTCTGGAAGAAGATAGGAGGACCGCGTCATCTACATATAAAAGTATAGCAACCAAGATGCTCCCAAGCCTGCAACCTGTGCCACCGCATCCCTCAATAACTCTCTCAAGCTCGTCAATATATAGTCCAAACAGGGTTGGGGATAGAGAACAACCCTGTTTCACGCCAATAGTGCTCCAGATGTGATCTTAGATGCTGGCATCACTCCGAAAACAACCAAGGACTCTCTCATATAGTGGCATCAGTGCCAAGATCGTGTCAGTAGAGAAACCAAGATCACGCAGACGCTGAATGAGAAGGGATCGTGGAACAGAGTCGAAGGCTTTCCTGAAGTCAACAAAACAACAGTAGACCCACTCTCTTCTGTGTCTAGCCTCCTCAATAATGGCCCGAAGGGTGAAGATATGATCTGTGGTGGAGTAGTGTGCTCTGAAACCTACCTGGCCCAATTCATGTAATCTCCTAGACTTTGCCTCAGAACTGACTGCTGACTGGAGGATGGTGCCATATAACTTAGCAATGATATGTCCAATCATAATGGTGCGATAGTTACTAGGGTCCATGGGGTCACCAGTTTTATGAATGGGGTGGATGATGTTGGTGCACTAGGAGGAAGGGAAGCCGGAGACAACTGCTCGATTAAGCAAAGTGGCTAGGGTCGGTGAAAGTGTATCTGCAGCATGGATTAATAGTTCGGATTCAAGGTCGTCAATATCACGGGTGCGACGGGTTTTCAGTCTTTTGATGGCGGTCAGGACCATGTCCGGGGTGAAGAAAGTGAGAGTAGTCGGTCGGGGAGAAATGGAGATGGGTGTGTCCGTGGGTGCAATATATAAGGTAGTGACGTATGTAGTCCAGGTATGGAGGTCAGTGAGGGGAGGAGGTGGGGTACGGGGGATGAATTCTCTCCAGAAGGCACCGAAGGAGGAACTGCAAAGGGAATCGACTAAGCTTTTCCCTTTTTGAGTTTCATACGTTCGTTTCTTCCGTCGGAGGGCATAATGGAAAGATCGACGAGCTGTAGGAAGAAGGTGTGTATTATGCAATCTAGCTTGGGTGACTTGGAGATGGAGATACGACACTCGGCGTCAAACCAAGGAGGTCGGATAGGGTGTGACGAAGTGGGTGGGCGTCGATGTGGTTTGGAGGGAAAGGAAAATGATGTTGCGGTATGTAGTGAAGTGGTAAGGAAGATAGCTTGTGTTTCCAACGACGTGTGGTGGGGAAAATGACAAAGAAATGAACTGACGGCATCCTGGTATGTCTTGATGTGAGAGCGATCAAAAGTGTATTTGGGTGCACGAGAGATGGATGGAATAATGAGTGGTTGGGAAGTCGGGATGGAGCCCATACTGAAAGATAGGAAGGAGTGATCGGAAAGGGTAGTGGGAAGAATGTGGAAATCAGATATAAGTGGGATAAAAGCTGGTGACCCCATGAGATAGTCGACAACACTGTGCCAACAAGCCAAGCCATTGTAAATGGCCAACTCGTGAGCCTCACCCATCTGTAGAAGGTACTCTCCATAACTCGTGATAGGGCCCATCATATCCTCTGAGCTCCTAGTGATGCCAATGTCCTCACAATCAATAGCTCGTGTACGTAATATGTCATCAGTGTCGTGGAAATCCACCTGTCTGGTAGCAGTCTTGGCATTAAAGTCGCCAGTGAGAAGGACATAACCCCGATCTGTAAATCTGACATTGTTTGCGGAGAGATCAGTATAAGGAGAGCCTGATCCGTCTGCAAAGGAGGACTCTGGAGGGAAGTAGCAGGCAGCAATGAAGAGATCCCTATCCAAACCGATAGCTCGCCCAATGATATGAGCCCATATGTATCGTGCCTGTGCATCATGTCGGAGAAACTCTATAGCTGGTTGTAGTGACTCTCGATAAAGACATGCAACTTTACCCGAACCTCTGCCACTCGCTGATCGAGTCTCTGTCCTATAAACTGAATCCCATCTGTAACCTGCAAATGTGGGTAGTCCTCTCTTTGGGCTCTCGTGTGTCTCCATAAAAAATAATATATCTCTGTCTGTGATGAAGTCGGTAAGATCTCTAGCCGCGGATGATGAGTGTATGCCATTACAGTTCCATATTCCAAGATGTAGGTGGTGTGGAGGGGGTTCCGGGATGCTCCCATGCCCGGGGACCCCAATCTCCTATAGGTTGTTTCCGGATTCAGTACCATCGAGGAACCGAACAACTCCATCACGATAGATCACTCGTCTTCCGGTCGCTTTGGCGGTTTGGAGTGCTTGGCGTCTCTGTTCAACTTGGATATAGGTAAGGTCATCATCCATGAAGATTTTGGTGTCTCTCAATTTGGTTCTTTTCCGCAAGGTTGCCGTACGATATGTATGTGACGTGAAGCGGAGGATCAAGGTAGCAGTGTCTTCTCTAGTACGCCATGCTGTATCCAAACCATCTGCATTGTGTCCTAGGGTAGTGCATAAAAATCTTTTTGCTTCGTCAATGGCAATTTGGGTGTCCACGATGCCTCGTACCCTAATATTGAGAGCCTTGGAATCTCGAAGTTTCTCTTCCGTAAGAGTAGCGGAAATGAATGATGAAAAGGGGGGAGACTGACTTCTGCCATCGGTTGTCCAAGGTGGGCTGGTAGCTTTGTTCTTGGTGATGATAGAAGCCCATGTTTTGGTCGATTCTTTGTGCTGGTTCAGTCGCTGTTCCAGATCTTGAATCTTCATCTTTGTCTCTTCTTCTGGCTGGGAAGCATATTTATTTTCCATTTCTGTCCGGAGCTGTTGGTTCTCTGTGCGTAGGTGGATGATTTCCAGTTTCAGAGTTTGCACATCTGCCTTCAGTTCTTTCAGTTGGTAGGCTAGGAAATTCTCGAAGGATTTGGAGGTGGTGTAGTCGGCATGGGACAAGAAGGGGGTGTCTGGAGCAGCGCTGGTAGAGATGGGAGTCGAAGGGACAGGGGATGAGGGAGGGCTCGAGTGGGATTGCTGTTGCACAGCAGTGGGGGCAAGTGTCTGTTGTGCAGCAGGAGGGACCTGTTGCTTAGTAGCAGGATGGACTGTGGAGGGGGAGTGGAGAGGAGGGGCAGCAGGTGGGCAGGGCAGGGCAGAGAGAGAGAGAGAGAGAGAGAGAGAGAGAGAGAGAGAGAGAGAGAGAGAGAGAGAATTAGAATTAGAATTATTATTATTAACGTCTTTTGGTGCCCAGGGGCACATAAGACAAAAGAGAGTACAAAATGTGAGAAGCATTGTCCGCATAAGGACTTATTTACCAATGAAAAGACAGTAAAACTAAAACTAAAATATCGATCTCTCTGTCTCTAAGAGAAAAAGTATCCAAGCTTGACCACCAGCTGGTGAGGGTACAAAGCAAGAGCTTAACCACCTGCTCCGCGGAGGAAACTAGCTACGAGCAAGCCGAAAGTAATGAGTGATGGTAGTAGTGGGTCGTGATGTAGGCTGGTGGGAGGCGTATGAAGATCTAGTAGCACTGGATCGAGCCGAAACTCTCTGTGTCTTCGATCTTCGGACGGGGACGTCAAAATCCGCAACCGAAATATCCACTCTGTCTCGCTTCTGGAAGAACTGAGTAATGTGAGCCTGACTGGAATCCATATCTGAGAGCGTAGGTAGAAGTGAAGCTCGTAAAATATACATCTCTCTCAAAAGAAGACCCACACATCTAGCGTCTGGATACTCGAGGAAGGAGCTCAACGTGAAGGGAATATCTCGGTATAAACAATGGTATCGTCCTCTAATCTCATAGTATACTGGGCAGCGAAAGATGAAATGAAACTCATCTTCCACCTCCTGAAGAGAACAGAGCTGACATATCCGCTGCAATCTGGGAGTGTCTGTGTATCTACCTGTCTCGATAGCAAGCTGATGAGAAGAGACTCGAAGCTGTCCTATACGATATCTCAGACCAAAAGATAGCGTCTGTGTAAGATAAACTGGAAGAATAGGCAAGCCCGAAACGTCCAGCCGTAAAAGATGTGTGCCATAATAATGTAGCTTGACCCTATCTGGATCAGGATGTGACCATATAGTGCGTATGTAGCTCCGGTAGATCTGCTGTCTGATATAAGCATGGGTTCCATTCGGAAGATCAAGTGCGGATAAACCCCAAGTCTGAAGAAGGGCTGAGACACTGCGATACCAAGAGTGCTTGGCTCCCTGATCCGCAATGGTACAAGATGAAGTGAGAGCAGCAACAATGTATCTGGAGGTATCTAGATCTGATACCCTGTGAAGAAAGGTGATGATCTGAAACATAGCACCAACAACTAATGGAGGAGAAGCAAACTCGGCTAGTATGATATCATGTGGTACTGAGGGCTTAGCCCGGATTATCCTACTGAGCATGAGAATCTGGATACGAGTAAGATCTCTCCATGTATCGCGTGATAAATCAGGGCACCAAGTCTCAGCCGAATATAGCACAACTGGGGAGACAGTAGCAGAAAATAGTAGGCATCTGGTAGCAGGATCCTGCACATAATAAGTAGAGCAAAATCTCTCCATATGCACAAGAGCGGTATGCCCCTTGTGGCTGCTGGTCGAAAAGTGAGTAGCGGACCAGAGAAAAGAACTCCCAGATAGGTGTAGGAGGTCACGATCTCAATCGGTAGCCCGTCATAATAGAAAATCACATCTCTCATATGCTGTCTGTTGGTGTTAAACACCATAATCTTAGTCTTCTTAAGGTTAACCGTCAATCCCCAACGCTGGCAAAAGTGATGTAAAGCAGAAAGGTGACTCTGTAAAGCAGCTGCAGAGGATGAGAGGAGAACCACATCATCAGCGTACAAGAGAATGGGGATAATAATGTCTGCTAGGGGACAGCCCTCTCCACCTTCCTCGCGAATAATCCGCTCGAGGTCATCTATATATAGTGCAAAAAGAGTGGGTGATAAGGGGCAACCCTGCTTCACACCAATGGTAGAATGTATCTGTGAGGACCAGCCACTACCATCTCTGAAACGTGCCAAGACTCGCTCATATAAAGTAATGATTGCAGCAATAGTATCCTCTGAAAAGCCAAGTGAAGACAGTCTCTGGAAAAGAAGATGTCGTGGAACAGAGTCAAAAGCTTTGCGAAAATCCACAAAGCAACAGTAAATTCTCTGTTTCCGATGTCGAGCCTCCTCAATAATGCATCTCAAAATGAAGATCTGGTCTGAAGTAGAATATCCCGGTCTGAAACCAGCTTGACCCATAGCGTGTAAACCCTCAGTTTCAGCAAAAGATCCAGTAACTGTCTGTAGTATAGAGCCATATATCTTAGCCAGAGTGTGGCCAATCATAATGGTGCGGTAGTTTCCTACATTCATGGGATCACCTGCCTTGAGGATGGGGTGAAGGATATTAGTACACCAAGCCGTAGGAAAACCAGAAGTAACAGCTGTGTTAAAAACATGAGCAATGTAAGGGGAGATGAGATGTGCTATGGGCTTTAGGAAGTCTACACTTAAGGAGTCATAGTCAGTGGCTTTATTTAGTTTGGCATGTTTAATGGCGTTTTCAACCATGTCAGGGGTGAAAAGTGAGCAGTGGTCAGGTCTCGGTGAGAGTGAGGTAGGAGGAGAGTCCGTGGTATATAACTCCGTGGCATACTCGATCCAGGATTCGATGGCTATGGGGGCCAATGTTGAAGAGTGTCTGGTGAAATGTTTCCAGAAAAAAGAGGAGGAGGGTGAATCTAAAGAGTTGATCATTTTTTGGCAGAGTGATTGTAGGTACTTGATCTTCTTTGTTCTGGTGGTTCTATGATATTCTTTCTGGCATTGTTTGAGTGTGGCAGGGGAGTGTGACCTGGCATATGTCACATGATTGTGAAGAGAGCGGCATTCTGCATCATACCATCTGTTGTGAACACTTCTGTGAGATGATGTCGTTTTGGTGGGGAAGGATGAGGAAGCAGCAGCTAAGAGGGATGTAGAGAGTTGCTGGTCAATTGGTGCCATGAACGGGAAGTTAGCGAGTAGTTGGGATAAGATTGTGGTGTAATTAGTGAATCCAGATTGGGTGAAAGGAATACGTTTATGAGTGGGAAGAGAGCAAGAAACTTGCAAAGAAGAGGTTATGTGACCAAGTGAGATGTGTAAGAGTGAGTGATCGGAAATGGTAGGGGGTGTAATGGAGAAATCAGAAATGTGAGAGATCAAAGCAGGTGATCCAATGAAGTAGTCGACCACACTATGTCCTCCACCATGAGGATAGCATGTATATGCTGATGAGGAAGGCCACTGTGTGAGGCCATTCAGAATGGCAAGAGCGTGTGTCTCTGCTAGAGTGATCAACTGCTCCCCGAAAGATGTAGCTGGAGTGTCTGCATCCTGTGATACCCGGTCTAGCCCCATATCCAAAGGGTAAAGCCTGAGAAGATCCGTAGCTGCATGAAATTCGGTTTGTCTAGAGCTTGTGCGGGCGTTGAAATCACCTGCTAGTAAAATGGAACCCTGCTGAGAAAAGATAGCAATATCATCTAAGAGAGCCTGAAAAGGGTCCCCGCCAAACTCAGCAAACACTGAGGTCTGTGGAGCAAAATAGCATACAGCTATATAGATGTCCTGAGGTAATCCCAATAGTGAGCCAATAATGTGTAACCAAATATAGCGAGCGTATGGATCTTGTTTAACCATCTGAACTGTGGTGTCTCTGTATAAACAAGCTACTCCTCCAGATCCTCGACAAGTTTTTCCCCTAACAAATGGACGAAAAGCAGAATGCCAAGAGTACTCCTGTATATTTGGAAGAGGATGATATAAGGACTCATGAGTTTCAGCCAACAACAAAATGTCGCATTTTCTAATAAAATCAGCAAAGTCTCCGGCTGATGACGAAGATAAAAAACCATTACAATTCCAGAAGCCAAGTCTCAAATTGGTAGGGGATCTCGGGTAGCTTCTATATCCGGGGGCCCCTAGTTCCTATTGTGGAAGGTCGAAAAATCTCGGTTTCCCGTCAATAAAAACAACCCTTTGCCCTTTCTCTTTCGCTTCAAGGATAATCTTTTTTCTTGCCAACCATTGAGTATTTGTTAAGTCATCATCCATATAAATGAAAGTACCTTTAAGCTTTGCCCTAAGCCGAAGGGCAGCATTGCGTTGTGAAAGCGAGCGGAACTTGATAAACAAAACATTGTCATCAAATTTACTACGCCAAGCAGTATCAAAACCATCAGCCACATGAGATAACTTGGAAATGAGCAAATCCGTAGCTTCTTCCAACGGTTTTCCACCATTGGCAATGCCTCTTACTCTAATGTTAAAGGCTTTTTTGGCCCTTCTGGCTTGTTCACCCAAAACTGTCTCCAAATCGTTTTCCTTCAGAAAAGATGAAATCTGAGAGTGATTACCTTGCTTAAGGATCGATGTCGTTTCTTCAACCTGTTTTGCGAGTGATGAGAGTTTGCTGCCCATATCATCCGGTTTGAAGAGTGCTGCCCACGTTTTCGTCTCCTCGACTTGTTTCTCCAAGCTATTGATCTTGTTGGAAGTCTCCTCCAAGGCACTTTTTTCTGCAATTCGTTGCTTAAGATATATATTTTCTTGCTCAAGCTGCTCCACACGTTCCGTGACACCAAAAAGATCCTTAGCTAACTTGCTATTTTCAGCTTCAAAGAGGTGTAGTTGTTTCTTAAGTCCAAGAATTTCTTGTCGGATAAAACTAAGATCATAAGAAAAAAGACTTTCGGTAGGTTTGGAAGGAGTGTAGTCAATGGCAGCCATGTTGACAGGAATGTCACTAGTTTCTATCACCGAAGACGGCTCCTCCATCACTACCGGTGATGGGGGGGTGTCCAACAGGGAGGGGGGTGTAAGAACACCCCCCTTTTTCTTAGGTGCCATAGGAGGCGGTAAGCAAATGGAGGACAGTGTAGACAAACGGCCAGGCGTAGCAGCGCAGTAGCGCAGACCAGCGCAGGGCAGCGTAGGGCAGGTGCGAAGGTCAGCACTGCAGCGCCAGCAGGGCGGACAGCAGCGCCAGCAGGGCGGGTGGGCGCGCAAGAGAGAGAGAGAGAGAGAGAGAGAGAGAGAGAGAGAGAGAGAGAGAGAGAGAGAGAGAGAGAGAGAGAGAGAGAGAGAGAATTGAGTTGAATTGAATTGTATTAATGTCTATAAAATACCCTTGGGTATATGGGACAAATAAAAAGTACATCAGTAAGGAGCATTGTCCATAAAAACCGGACTTATTCTAACTGCTACAAACAGAAATAAACCAAAAGAAAAAGAAAAACCAATGCTTAACCTCAGCTATGGTGAGGGTACAAAAAGCAGTAGCTTAACCACCAACTACGTGGAGGAGAAAACCGACTAACTGAGAGAGAAAAATTGTGTGATCTGGCGGGAGGCACAAGCTGGCCTTTGGTGGCGAGTTCGAGAAGGTCGAAGGGGGCGCTGGAGCTTCGGTCGTCGAGCTGGGATGTCAATCTCATCATTTGATAAATCATCTCTACCTCTTTTTGGAAAGAAACGTGTAATATGCGGCTGGCTATGGTCAACACCAACTGAAAGAAGAGAGGATCTGAGAGAAAGCATCTCTCGTAGTAGCAGACATCTCGTATCAGGATAAGCAAAGAAGGAACCAAGTGTGAGTGGAATGTCCCGATATAGACAATGGTATCTGCCTCTGATCTCATGGTAAGCTGGACATCTGAAAATAAAGTGGAACTCATCCTCAACCTCCTGTAATGAACAACACTGACAGATCCGTAAGGGACGTGGCGTGTCTATGTATCTGCTTGTCTCACTACTGAGCTGATGAGAAGAAACCCCAAGCTGACCAATGCGGTCTCGTAGGCCAAATGACAACACCTGAGAGAGATAATCTGGTCTAATGGGAAGCCCTGATGCATCAAGCCGAAGAAAATGAGCGTGATAGATCTGGAGCTTAACCCATGATGGATGAGACCAAACAGTGTGTATTTATGCTCTGTAGATCTGCCTACGGATGAACGCATGTGTCTCGTTCGGGAGGTCCGACATAGATAATCCCCAGCTATGTAGAAAATTCGAGGCACACTGAAACCATGATTTGACCTGCTGCCCCGCCAAAGTGCGAGAAGACGTATAAGCCGCTATCACGTATCTAGAAGAATCAAGCTCTGAGGCCCTATGAATAAATGAGATGATCCTGAAAATAGCCTCTACAAGCAGTGGAGGGGAAGCAAACTTTACTAAAATAATCTCGTGAGGAATTGATTGCTTTGCCCGAATCATCCGGCTGAGCATGAGAATCTGTAAACGTGAGATATCACTCCAAGTGTCTCGGGATAAGCTTGGACACCAAGTCTCTGCAGAATATAGTGCAACTGGAGAAACAATCGAGGAAAAAAGGCGACAGCGCGTATCAGGATCATACACGTAGTAAGTAGAAGAAAACCTCTCCATTTGAACAAGAGCAGAGCGCCCCTTGCAGAGCCTAGCTAGTGCCGCTGGTCTAAAGGAGAGTAAAGGCCCGGAGAAGAGAACACCCAGATAAGTGTAAGACGTCACTATCTCTAGTGGCTGTCTGTTATGGCCATATTTGGTGAAGGACCTGGAATAGTCCTAATATGGTAGACCGGCCCTCCAGTACTCAAGATTATTGGTCGCGCCGTGATTTAATTCCATGTCAAGGCCTGTTTGTGACTAATTACCTTGAGAGGACCCAGACACTCTAATTGAGACATGTGGAGTATTGCATGCCTGTGTGACGGATATAGGCAGGAGGACTGCATGAAGAGATGTGATCTATTTATAGTTGACCTGCATGGGGGTTGCATGGTTTCATGCACAGGACTCTACTCTTTATATAATGAGGTGGGGATTTTCCCGTCGACATATTGGGTTTAGGTCACCAGTTTCTCTCTTCTCCTCTTGCTTCACATGGCATGGCTTGGGGGCTAGATCCAGTTTTGATCTAGCTTTGGTTGGGCGGTTTGGCTCCATAGTCTCTTCTATTGTGTTCCCCTATCCTCATCTTAGGGGTAATCCTTTGGGGTCACTGCACTGTCCATCATAATAGAACACAATGTCTCTCATATGCTGTCTATTGGTGTTAAACACCAACCTTTGTCTTACCAATGTTCACCATCAACCCCCATATCTGACAGAAGGTATATAGGGCATCCAGATGTTGCTGAAGTCCAGTAGCCGAACTAGAAATAGAGCCACGTCATCTGCATAGATTAGAATAGGGATAATAATATCTGCTAGAGGACAGCCGTCTCCACCTTCTTCCCGAATGATCCTCTCAAGGTCGTCAATGTATAGGGCAAAAAGGGTGGGTGATAGAGGACGCCCCTGTTTTACTTCGACCGTACTATGAATATATGAGGACCATCCCTCACCATCATGAAAACATGCCAAAACTCTCTCATATAATGTAGTGATAGCAGCAATAACCTCATGTGAAAAGCCAAGAGAAACCAAGTGCTGAAGCAACAAATGTCTTGGAACTGAATCAAATGCTTTGCGGAAGTCTACAAAGCAACAATATACTCGCTGTTTCCTAGATTTCGCCTCCTCTATGATACATCTCAGGATGAAAACCTGGTCAGCCATGGAGTAGCCTGCTCTAAAACCTCCCTGTCCCATAGCATACAATCCCTCTGTCTCAGCCAGGGAGTTGATGATAGACTGCATAACTGAGCCATAGAGCTTAGCCATTGTGTGGCTGATCATAATAGTGCGATAATTGTCTACATTCAACGGATCACCGGCCTTAAGTATAGGGTGTAAAAGGTTAGTGCACCAAGAAGTGGGAAGGCCAAAAATAACAGATTGGTTAAAAATGTGGGAGATGTATGGAGCAATAATATGAGCGATAGGTTTGAGAAAGTCCATACTTAGTGAGTCAACATCAATGGCTTTATGGGTCTGACCAGTTTTGATGGCATTTTCAATCATGGATGGAGTGAAAAGGCTGAACTCGGATGGCCTCGGTGACAGAGAGATAGAAGGAGAATCAACTGTATAAAGTTTTGCAGCATAGTCAATCCAGGATTCGATGGCAATAGGAGCTGGCTTACATGGGTTTTTGGAGAATATCCTCCAGAATTCATGTGGAAGAAGAGGAGTCAAAAGCATCAATGAGTTTCTGAGCAAGGGATTGAAAGTATGTGGTCTTTTTCCTCAGAGTCACTTTATGGTACTCCTTTTGTTTCAGTGCTAAAGTATCAGGAGAGTGGTATCGAGCGTGGACAACTTCTTGTGTAGAGAAAGGCACTCTGCATCGTACCATCTATTGTAAGTGCACTTATGAGAGGAGAAAGTTTTCGGTGGAAAAGCAGTATTAGTTGAGTGGAGAAGGGACTGAGATAAAAAGGCTGCTTGTTGATCGACTGAAGAAGAGAAGGGGAAGTCGTGGAGCAATGTGGTTAAAGAGGAAATGTATGTAGGAATGCTAAGTGGAGAGAAAGAGGGACGATGACGACGGGTGGAATGATGTACAGAAATAGAATCAGGTGTGGCATGGCCAAGGGAAACCAACAAAAGAGAGTGATCAGAGATGGTAGGTTGCATAATATGAAAGATATGAAGAAACGGAATTAAGGCCAGTGCGCCACTGAAGTAGTCAACAACACTATGTCCACCTCCGTGTGGATGACAAGTAAAGCATGCAGATGATGGCCATCGAGATAGGCCATTTAGAATGGCTACAGAGTGAGCCTCTGCTAGTCCAATCAACTGATCTCCAAAATGTGTAGCCGGGGTATCTGCATCCTGAGAGGTCCTGTCCAAGCCTACATCCAAAGCATGAATCTGTAGGAAGTCATCCTCTGCATGAAAATCAGCCTGATGTGTGCTGGTGCGAGCATTAAAATCTCCTGCTAGAAGAATAAGGCCCTGCTGTGCAAAGCACACTATGTCATCTGAGAGAGCCTGGAAAGGGTCACCACCATAGTTTGCAAAGGCAGATGACTGAGGTGCAAAATAACAGACCGCAAGAAACAGATCTTGAGGTAATCCTAGGTTGTGACCAAAAAATTGTAGCCAAATAAATCTCGCATAAGGATCACTTTTAAGCAGCTTAAAGTGAGTACTATGGATATCCCTGGGAAGACAAGCGACACCACCAGAACCTCGCGTGGTTTTCTCGCAAGAAAGGCCTGTAAGCTGAATGCCATGAGTAGTCTTGAATAACTAGAAGAGGTCGGTACAATGATTCATGGGTCTCTGCCAGTAATAAAACATCACATAACTGCAAAAAAGAGTGGAAATCGCCCGCTGAAGAAGAAGAAAGTACACCATTACAGTTCCAAAAACCGATTTGTAATGACTTAGGGGAGCTCGGGCTGCTTTTTTGCCTGGGAGCCCCAAATCCCTATTGTGAAACCCTATCATAGAACTTTGGCTTGCCTTCAATGAAAACAACCCGCTGATTTTGTGAATTTGCCTCTTGAATAATTTGTTTCCTAGCTTGCCATTGTGTGTGTGTGAGGTCTTCATCCATAAAAATGAAAGATCCTTTTAATTCGGATCTAAATTCGTAAAGCTGCATTGCGGTAATCCAAGGAGCAGAATTTAATAAACAAGACATTGGAATCAAACTTACTTCTCCAGGCTGTATCAAAACCTTCGGTGCTGTGTGAAAGCTTGTTTAAGAGTAAAGCTTTTGCCTCCTCAATGGGCTTTTCTCCATTAGGAATCCCTCTAACTCGCAGATTGAAGGCTTGTTTAGCCCTTCTTTCTTGCTCAGAGAAGACATTTCCAATCTGCGCTGAGAGAGAGAGAGAGAGAGAGAGAGAGAGAGAGAGAGAGAGAGAGAGAGAGAGAGAGAGAGAGAGCTTTATTAATGTCTTTTCCATGCCAAAAGGCATATAAGACTAATGAAGTACATGTCAAGTATGTAATAACCATGGGAGCGTATAAAACGTCTCCAAAACTGTAATAAAGAAAACGTCTAGTACAAACTAAAATAGACATGTATGCGAGAGGATGTGTGCATAATATCCTATGTATCCATGTCAAGATGTCAAGACTGTGCTGATGCTGCTGCTGCTGTGCTGCTGCTGTAGAAAGATGTATTGCGAGTCGCAACATGAGAAAGCACTGGAGCCTGCTGGTGTCGTCTATGAGCATGAGCATGTCTAGTAGTAGTACGTCTCTGTGTATGATGTCTGGTGATCTTGGTGGCAACGTGATGATGGGAAGTACACTGTCTCTGATCTCTATGAGCATGTAAGTGGCTATCATCCTTATCGTCGTCAAAATCCTCATCCTCAGGCACTAAATCACGCGATCTCCACCTAGTAAAGAAGGATATAATCAATGGCTATGAGGTAAAATGCTGGGATATCCCGTATAAATATCTCCGCAGTATGAACATCTCGCGTACCATTAGAGCAACACATCGTGGGTCCTCATAGGCTATGAGAGAGCGTAGTGGTAGGCCTGTCTCGAAACAAGCAGTGATATCGCCCATACAGGGCATCTAAAGATAAAATGCTCCTCAGACTCCATCTCATGCCAAAACAAATGCTTCTTTCGCCAACAAGAGCAACCACTGTTGATTTAAGCTGGAAAATCTCTTGCTTCATAGCCTGAAACTCCAAATGTAATTGTTCAACCTGCCAAGAAGCATACAGTTTGGTGGCCTTGGATGGAGCGCAGACCGGATCCAATAACTTAAGGATAGGTTGCTGGGGCGATAGGAGTGGTAAGAAGAGTAGGCAATGTTGGAGGCACATCAGGAACAAGAAGTGCTGCCACATCAGTAGTTGCATCAGGACCCGCAACTGCCATGTTAGCATGGATGAGCGTGTTTGTTTGGAGAGGGGGGGGGCGCATGGCGGATGGTGGAGAGAAAGAAAGAAAGAAAGCTTTATTAATGTCTTTTCCATGCCAAAGGCATATAAGATGAATAAGTACATGTCAAGTATGTGGAACAAATGGGAGCATATGATAACGTCTCCAAAACTGTAAGGAAAAAAGCATGTAATGTAAATCTAAGTACAAAAACTAATTATCAAGGAACCATAAATGTGTACACAAGAAATAAGTATGCATGATCATGTCCTGACATGGTGGAAATGTAGCTACTGTTGTTGCTGAAAAAGGATGTAATTTGAGCTGCAGTAGGAGGTAAGGTAGGATGCCGACGTCGAATGTGACTCCTCAAGCTAAGATGAGTAGGTCTGGCTGTACGGTAATGCTGGGAGGTGCGCTGTTTCTGAGCTCTTTGAGAAGTCAGATCATCAGTTTTCACATCATCCTCTGAATCTGGATCTAGTCGTGAGTGCCGTCTGGAGAAGAAAGAGGTGATATGAAGCTGTGTGTTTGGAATAACGTGAGAAGAAGGCTGGAGATCTCGTCGTAGTAGAAGCATTTCTCATATCATAAGTGCAACCTGGTATACTCCCAATACCGAGCTCCCCAATTCCCCCAATTTCATGGAATCTTTAGACGCATTGTCAATGTATTGGATTCGACCATCCTTGTAAATAACCTGTCTATCTGTGGCTTTAGCTTCTTGGAAGGCCTTATGCCTCTCTTTCACCTGTATGTATGTGAGATCATCATCCATATAAATTTGTGAACCTCGTAGTTTGGCCTTACTACGTAAAGCATCCCGATGGCTTTCTAGGTATTGAAAGCCGATAATCAGGGTAGCATTATCCCTCGTTGTTCTCCAAGCTGAATCAAGATCATGCTAGAGATGATGCTCAATTGTAGTATCAAGGAAATTTTTGGCTTCTTCATGGGCATTTTGGGTATCCGCAATGCCTCTTACTCTAATATTAAGTGGTTTTTGCTCCCTAGATTTCTGTTTTGAAAGAGTGGCTGAAATAACTGAAGAAACAGGGGCACTTGTTTTATTACCTTTTTTGAGAATTATCAGCCATGAAAGAGTCTCTTCCTTCTGCTTCTCAAGTTTGTCCTCCAATTCTTTGAGTTTGAGCGATGGTTCCGGCGTAGGAAGGAGAGGTTGGGACTTGAATCCTTGTCTGGCTACTAGTTTAATAGTCAATGACAAGCTTGGAGAGGCCTATTTATGACGTGACTTCATCAATGAAAGGAACTCGTTGGCAGGGTCTTGCTTCCATCATTTTCACTTCTTTATAGTTTCGTGTTCTGAAAATCTTCAGGTTGATTATGGTTAAAGCCATGTGTCTAATTAATAAGGACAGTACTGACTGTTCAATATCTCTCGAGCATTTTATGTGCCTACCAATTTATACCCTCGCCAAGACATGAGCTTCTTTGTTTTGTTGACAAATGCAAGATTGGTTACTCACGATCTTTTGATTGCAGTGTTCTACATATTTCGTAAATGCATATTTTACTTCTCAATTCTAACAGTCAGTCAGCTTGTAAAAATGTCTTTGCTGCATTTCAAACATTCTAGTACATGAATGACTATTCTCGTTGTAGCATGTTTTGTAATTTTCCTTAGCGATTTCCTTTCTGGATAAGTTTAGGGTTTTTCGTTTTTTTACAATTAAAACTCCAGAGATGCCTTATATTTGGCATGATCTGCTTGCACAACTTTGATGAAGTTCCATTTGGAGGGGGAACCTCAATCACACATGATAAAAGGGTAACATACTCAAAAAACGTGAACATTACTACTCTCCAGAGACATTTTTTTATTGAAACTTTTATTACTCCTAAAATCTCAAAAGAAAATATTTGCTAATTGTCTCATGAAATATTCCATGCACCTAGAGGAGTTAGACACATGTCACATGAGGTGAAATTGCATACAGAAGCTGTTTTAATGTCTTGAAGATCGCCATCTTTTGATCTCTTGCATGAACCTTTTCATGTCAGCATCTTACTATGGTCTCTGCATCTTTCTAAGATACTATGAAGCATTGTTTTGTTAAGTCTGAAATTTTTAAGAGTCATATGATGCAGGGGAACTATTGAAGAGCACGGATTAAACAAATCAGTGCTGAAATTGCTTGCTGACTGCATTGGAGCCAGAGGCAGTGAAGTGGAGGTACGTATCTTCACATTATTCATGCTATGAGAACCCAAGGCATTTGTCAACAATATAGAGCTCAATGAGCTTGGAAAAAGTATGTAAACCTCACAACTATTACTTCCTCCTTTTTAATGCTCTTTTTTTCCTGAAGACGAAGGATTGCTTTTCAGTCAGTCAGCTTATGCTTTGGCTTTGATGGGATTACTCCTTATGATATAGTGACTGGGGAGAAATATCTCTTTCCAACTTTGAAAATAGCTGTGGGCTTTCATGTTGAAGAATGGGGCTAAGAACTGCACTCCTAGATAGATTTATGATGATACCACCTCCAGAAGTTGGTCTTTAAGGTATGGCCTTAGTGAATTCATAGAAGAACGAGAAGTATTGAAGCTCATTGTCTTTTATCTTTGAATAATTCACCTGGAATTTTTTTAGGTCACAGAAGTGCCGCTGTGTGCATGTGGTCCCTCTTGAGAGGATGAAACAACATCCACCTTATTTACCTATAAAAGAATGGAAAGAAGAATACCTTCTAAGCTACATAACATCTTGTGAATATAAAGATCAAAATGCTTGGTGACTGGGCATTCTTGCTTCATCCCTATAGTATGCCTCCTTTGAAATTCCTGTGATTCGAAGCTTTGTATCATCCTCTCATCTAGTGCCATTATCTCAAGAATGGTTTCCATTGGAAGATCCAATTCTTACAGTCATTGTATCAAGCCACTGAATGGAATGGAATAGAATTGAAAGCTCTTCTGAAGTCAATATCTCAGCAATGAAGGTGTCCCCTCCCTGTCTAGCCTTCTAAATCATAACATGTCATTGTGAAGATATGATGTACTGCGGGATGAACCTGCTTGACCCAATGAACACAGGGCCTGTATACCTAAAGCATGCAGGTCCTGTATATCAGCAGCCCAAACTTAATTGGGTCTCCATGAGGTGTTGTATAACTTGGCAAGATTTACCCTACCACATAATGTGGTAATTCTCTGGTCTTGGGAGAGCATACTACTCCTGGACCTAGGTGTCTAGTGATATTGTGTGGCATATGACAAAACTGGCTTTTATGTATAGCGTGATGCAAAACTGACAATTGTGTTGCCATGCCAGTGTATGCATAAGGTAAAGATGCTTGATACTCCAACGTTGAACAACCAATGGAGACAGGAGACATACTGAACCATGGATGCAGATGGAGGGGAAAAAAGTGAAGGTAGGAGGGCGTTCCATCTATGGGAACAGTCTCCAATACGAGAGATGATGAGGTGGGAACTGCATAGAGTGTAAGAGGAGAAATAATACCATCAAAGCATGCTTTGTAACGTGCATCCATTATATCCAACCTCTTTACTGTTGGCTACTATGGTAGCCAAAGAGGTAACAGTGTTGCTAAGACAGAAGGCCTTAACATCTGTATGCATGATGTACAATGGAAACTGAAACATACTACTGCAAAGAGCAAGTGCCAGTGACATTATGCAGCAACGATGAGTTGGCCTCTAATAATCGGAAGGGCTCACATATGCAGCGATACGAACATGCTTTTTGCTTTAGAAAGTCAAACAACTTGTCAAGTAAAAAGTACCATATTGGAAACGTGTTTAATCACCAAACAAGCAGTAAAGTGGGAGCTAAGTACATGAGTGGGGGTGTTGTAGCACATAGGCCATGGTATGCGTGATCCTCTAGGGCTTCACCAGTGGATTCTATAAAGGTAGGGAGATGGCACGTCTTTTGATGTTCTTTTTTACAGCTTTGAACAAATCTCTAGGTTTGCTGTTTCCAGATCTTATTAATCTGTGACCCTTTTTTTGGCTTTCAATGTAAACATATAGAAAATGTTTTTAAAATTTGATTGTGTGCTTTTTTGATGTTTGAGATATCTTAGTTGCACTAAGTTGGAAATTTTTGTATTTTCATTGATGGAGCTCCTTATATAGTTGCACAGAATCTGTTTGTCGTCCACACTGATATTCAATTTACCTTTTGAAACATTTGATTGAGTGCCTTTCTGACGCTTGAGATATCTTAGTAGCACAAAATTGGAAATTTTTGTGTCTTCATTGATGGAGTTCTTTATATAGTTGCACAGAATCTGTTTGCCGTCCATACTGATAATTTGCCTTTTGAAAAGCTTTTTAAGTGATTATAAAGCTCTACAGGGTTTTGATATTATGATGGTAAACCCTTGTGACCATGAATCTGTAGATTGATGCTGTTCTCTTATTTTCAGACATGTGAGCTTGTTTGCATGTTCTGCCAGATCTGACCCTCAAGTTATCTATACAACAGGCAAGGTATGAAGTACTAAGAAGGGAATTTGAAGGCACGACACAAGCAGTACTGCAAGAAAAGACAGGGACTCCAAAGTCTAGCATCAGCCAATCCTCATCACCTCCGAGTGAATTTCGGACTAAAAACGATCCTGATATACTGGAGTCCCCTGATACTCACAGGGCAGCTTGCATGGATGATGATAAATTCCTTGCAAAAGACTTGTCCTCTGCAATGGATTCCTTTGATAAACTCTTTTGCCGTCGCTGCTTGGTACAACTTCATATCTTCATGTGCATCTTCTTGTCAACTTGAATTGTGCTTTGTAAGCTGGTTTCCTCTCTCTGGTGCCCAGATTCTGGACTTTCAGCCATTCGTACCTGCCAGATTTCTATTTTTGAGTAGAGATGTTAGGCAGATAGCTTTCTTTTGGAAATTGATTAAATTAGGAACATGTTGCAAGTGCAACTACTACCTTCTACTCCTATCTGGCGTTGCATCTCTGAGGTTGCAGAGGCATTTCTTATACCGATGATTGCTATCAGCAAATTGAAACATCGATTCTAAATTTTCTGATTTTCAGGTATTTGACTGCCGTTTACACGGTTGTTCTCAGCCCGTTGTTTTGCCTGTAAGGTTCATTCTTTATGCTTGTTCTTTCAAAACATATATGGTGATATATTTCTCTTCTGAACGGTGTTATGATTGTCAATAATTATCCTTGAAGATGTTAAGTGCACATCTTTACTTTCTGATTTTATATGTCCGGCTGATGCAGAGTGACAGACAACCAGCCTGGAGTAACCCTGAGCCAGATATGGCTACTCCTTGTGGACCTCAGTGTTGGCTCCTTGTAAACTGTCTATCCTTTCTGTTGTTCAGTCAAGGTTGAATGAAGTATTTCTCATGAATTGGCTTTTACCGTCATACTTAACTTTTGTCCCAAACAAAGAAAAGCTTTTTCTAGTCTATTTTGTGCTTAGTTTAAATAATTGGAACTATCTGTTTTCTGTGAGAGACTTGCAAGCCTTCTGGGTAACAATAACTAGCTTCTTACTTGCCCAAGACCATTATTTTTTTGATGGATCTGTTTTATGTCATGACTCATGAGATGCCCCATAGAAGCTTTCTATTTAGGCTTGATCATGAATTTTTCTTCATTTTTGTCACTAGACATGCGAGTGTGTGCTACCCTTTCATGCAGAAAACTTGTGTTTCTGGGTAAGTTAGCCTTAGTACTGCACAACATGCAGTAGGTAGTATATGTTGATCAAGTAGTAAGTAGATCTTGCTAGTTATCTTACTACAAAAAGGCGTTTTCGAATCTGATGGGAAGTTCTGTGGGTTTTACTAGATGAAAATGGAAATTCAAGGGAAAGAACATGAAAGTACAAGTATAGGTGCAGATGCATTCTGTAAAGGTCGGGGTCATTCTGCTTCCTCCAAAAGGAGCTTGAAGTCTCATTCTGATCCAGGAAAACTTAGTAATGCAGGGAGAAATGAATGTGTTCCTTATTCAGCAACCACATCAACAAAAGGCCCAGCAGAACTTGCAGCTGGGCGACCATCACCAAAGCAGAGAGATTTACCTAGAAAAGGGATAAAGGACAAAAGACTCACCGTTTTGAGAAGACTTCTCAAAAGAAATGTAGATAAAACAAACCGTGGAGAAACAAAAGACCTCTGCCAAGTCAAGCATACCGATAAAACTTCAGAAACATTATATGTCGAAACAGCTGATACCACACCAAAGAAGAGTGGCAGTACCGGTTTTCAAGAACCCTCTAGCCTGGATTCTGAGGTAGTATCATCGTCCAAGCAAATTCATAAGTCAAGAGCTGCATCAAGGAGAGGTGATCGTATGCTCGACGATAAGCCATCAAGGAAGCGTCTGTCGTCAATAGGGGAAAGCAGAGCGAAACGGGGAGAGGTAACTGGTGTTTCATTTAAAGTGGAAGAATGGAGCCCTAAATTATCTCCAGAATCAAAGTCACGTAAAAATTCTCCTGGAAAAGATTGTTTTGGGGGAACTTTCAAGCCTAGTAAGGCTAGCAGCTGGAGTCCTCTGGAAAGAGGCTTGTTTGAAAAGGGCATACAAATATTTGGAAGAAATAGGTAAGCTGTTTTTGACCTGTTAAAGTCCTGATTGGAAGACTTCCTTTTCTTTCAAAATCTGCTTAAGTTTGGTTGCTTCTAGGTTTGAAACTTGTTCATCTGCTTGCTGCAATTTTCCAGATGAAAGTTTCATGATTTCAAAGTTTCATTTTTCTAGAGCTGGAGACAGAAATTACAATTGTTATATATTGTACTTAGACTTGGTATAGATGACTATCCAAGTGTGATCACTTGCCTTATTACAACACAACACCTTGGACACACTCTTACCTACCTGAATCGAAGGTAAGTTCGCCAGAAATGTAAACATAATTGTCTATGAACTGAAATGCCCAGAAGACCTAATGCATGAACTCATAAATCAGGACAGGGGTGAGTTCCCCATGATCAACCAGGCAATAGACATATATATCGGCTATAAATCATGCTAGCTCCACCAAATGAGTCTTCCCAGTAGCAGTAGCTTGGAACTAACGCCTGTCTGGTTCTCATCTATGCCACTTAATGAAAGGGCTGAGAGCCATCCAATGTAGCTTTGCTTACAAGTAGAAATTAGCATTAGCACAAGAAAATGGTCAAAAAGCATGATGATCTATGCATAAGAGGAAGTAAGGAATAGCTTTAAGGTTTTCCTGATTTTGTAAATTATGTGATAACCCACATTGGGATCCGGACTAAGCCTCAAAATTTCACAAAATACCCATAACAATGTACCAATGGTCTTCTCTTTCCCATATCGCGACTAGGTACTAAAATAGGCCATTGATAATCAGATCTTTACAATCCTAGAATTTGCTTTCCAAAATTACTGATGTCCCATACCACCAGCTCTTCCTTCCAGAAAATCCTTAACCGCCTTATCCAATATTCTAGAGATCCAAAGAATCAATCTAGAATCCTTATACCGTAGTTGCACAGAAACGCGTTTCTGATATCGCGCGCGTTTCTGATATCGCGTTTCTCAGGAACACGTTTCTGATGTAGAAACGTGGTTAATTTTCTTTTTTTTAATGTTTTTTTTTTTTGGGAAACATAGCTTATGGCTGAAATTTTTTGTAGGGGAGCAATGGTCAAACCAGCGTTTTGCCTCTCAGAAGTGTAGTAGATAGGGCACAAACAGATCTTATTTTTAGTAGCTATGTGGTTGTTATTTGCTTTGGTTCTTAGTAAATGTTAATGCTACAGTTTGCGCTATCAACTCTATGGATGATGATCACTTTTGCAATCATTTCACTGGAGATGTGAGTGCAATGGGCATACAGTTGGGGGCATAAATATTGGGCCCTTACCAGCGCGCATTTGGACCCCCATGTGCAGGGTGGGCAGCGCCCCCCGAAGCAAAAAGCGAGGTACAATTGCTCTACAGTTTTCTGTCTCTGTCCCATTGGAACCATCTGTGATCATAATGAACAGGCTAGAGGTTAGTTTTGAATTTTTATCCTTGACAGAACCCAACATGGATTAATGCACCTAAACTGGACCATTCTGTACCCGAAACATTCGGCAAACTATACAGATGTAATGCTCTTAATTAGAGCTTTTATTTGATACCCATATTGACCACAAAAAGATCCAAAAAAAAAAAACACATTTCTGAGAAACGCTACCAAAATCGAGAAACGCGTTTCTGAACCGTGTTTCCAGAAACGCAGTGGAACTATGCCTTATACCATGTATAGGCACATATCAGAGACAACCAAAACACTGGAGAATCCATAAATTTAGTGTCGGTGAGATGACAATGGGAGAAACGGTATCAATAGTATACAGGTGATTCGACAAGAAGACTCTTACACATGGTTGACACACTGTCAACCTCCTGTGGTTAGTAATAAGCTTTATTAATCCCTCCATCAGAGACCACGACCTCTAAGGGAAACTTTTTTTTTTTAGTAGTAATAGGTTAAATAAGATCCATGTGTTCACTAACTTCTTTTCCATCCAAATCATATCAAAATTTACGGTCATTCTCATGGTCATATATGATATCACATATGAATTCAATTAGAAGAATTCCCATTAACAATTTTATTATGAAATTTGCTCCATAACTGGTATTATGCAAGTCCCCTTCAAAAATTAAAACAAACTCATTATCTAACCCAGATGTCCATTTCACTTCCTCCCTTAGATTTTTCGGTCCGCCAAAAATTTTTATCAGCTAAGGTACTAGAAATTTCCTTAGACACATAGTAAATGATAAGCCGTTTTTTCCTTTTCATTAATTTGGATTTTGGTACTTCTTTTATTGTATTCCACAAAAACCCATGTGTCGAATAAAGAATTACCTCCATTTATTAGCAACACTTGTTTCATTAGTTCAATTGAATTTCAACTTCAACAAGTATCTTACTGAAAGCTTTTGGTTGCCAATCTTAATGACCGAAATCATTAAGAATGCAATAGCAAAACCATCGATGTTTTCAAGACCGAAAAGGAAAACAAAATATGTGTAGTATATATAAAAAAAAAATCCTCGAACACAATTTTGAGAGAATTTTTACTCCAAAGTTAAATTGCTATCTAGCATAGTACTAGGAAATCCAATTTTCGTTTACCAGGTACCAATTGGAAAAGACTCCGAAAATAATTTGCCGTAACCCTAAATCCATGATCCCAGTTCACAGACTGCCAGTCAGGATAGCAAAATTATGTCTTCACACCCTTCCCTGGTTATGGCCTGGAGAATTGATAATTCCAACTCTCAACCGTTGGATTAGGTAGATTTTCCGATATCTTCCTCCTGAATCAATCATAGGTTTCACCCATGGTTACCAACTATTAGGTCTAGCTGTTTTCCATGCAATTACTGGAAGAGTCAATTTAGAGTAGCCAGTGAAAGAATATCCAGTCTCATGCATAAATATCCTCTCACATGAAAAACTAGACAAGGCCGACCAAAACCCTATAAGGGCTTGCTTAGGTAACACACACAAAGATTCATGCATAACATGCAAACCGTTAGGCCACAACCTTCTTGGAAATAGAGGCCATTCAAAAAACCCTAATCTTAACTTTCAAAGAGAAAGCATACATGAGGAATTAGGTCGTGATCATTTTGTCTTCTGGTCGCTACAGTCCTATGGCTGCAGCCGCCCGTTTTTGCCTCATTGCTGCCACAGGGAAATGATACTATACCCTGCTTCATTGAGTCTACACTATCAAGCATTTCATTGATCCATCATGCGGCCTCAAAGCTCAAAGCATTTGCCAACAGCCTTCGCTGCCAGAGCCGCAAATCAGGGCTTCCAAACGCGTTCCAGCTTCCAACATCTGGCACCTCCTCATAGTGGCCTTCACTGGGAAAAGCAGATTTGTTTCCATGCTGCTCAAGGACTGGGCCATTGCTGGATCAACACTTATCTTTCCCACTCAGCAATGTCCAATGCTCAAGTAATAAGATCATGCTCTTTCATGCAAACATCTGGATGAAGAAAGATTTAGCATTCATAGGTTTCCACACTCCGTTCCACGGGTTTTCAAAACGAAAAATACTATCAATGGAAAGCAAAAGTTTGAAAACAGCCTACAAGGTCGCCTTCCAATCCTTAGCAAGCTATAAGCAATTGTCTATCAGTTCAATAGCAATCAAGAAATCAAAATTGTGTTCTTTTTTCTTACTTGCTATGTCTGTGAATTGGAGTACAGAATGACCTAAAGTCCAATGAGGTTAAACTCAGGTCTCTTCCTCTTCTTCACTTTGAGGAAAACATAGACATTCCTACAATGCTACTCACAAAGCATGAAAAATCAAGCAAATTAGCATTCTAGCACTACACATTCTAACCTCAAACCAAGGAGGAGCACATCATGATAAGAATGAAAAGGCTCCTCTCTCCATGCCCTTCTCCCTATTTTATAGATTCTTGCCTTGATGCATGGTGATGGATAGGATATGGCATGCATGTGGCAAGCGACGACATGGATATGGAAACAATAATTTTTAAGGATCGATCTTTTGATATTCAAACAAATTGCTAGATAGTTAGATCATTCATTTAACTTAGCAGAATATCTTACGTAGGTGTCGTAGACAACCATGAAGAGTGCGAATAATTTAGGCGCCCTGTGACAGCCATGCATTCTGCGTCAGATATTCTACGTTAATCTATGAATAAGAGTATCAGATAAAGAGAGAAGGAACATGAGAGCATTCGACTAATACATAGATAACAGTTCCTCATCAGGTTCGTTCTGGAAGAAGTTCCTTCCACGATCACCTCCACCACGGATTACAGACCTCAACACTTGGGTCACATATGCCACATCACTGTACACCATCCCAGATATCCCTCTTCTTCCCACCTCTTGTGTCACGGATACTTTTGCCATATTTACTAACGACCTTATAGAGAAGGCCATCACATGACTCCATTCTCATAAAGCCAAAGACATTGATGAGCTAGAAGCTGAATCTCTAAAGTATGCTCCTGACATCCTCTCACCCTTCCTCTCCATTCTTTTCAATCGAGTTGTCACCTCTGATTTTCCATCTCCATGGTCCACCAACCTCATTCACCCTATCCATAAAGGCGGGGACCCCGTGAAAGTTGACAACTACCGCACCATTATGATCAGCCACCTCTTCGCCAAAGTCTATGGTTCTATCCTACAGTTAGAGATTAGTACAAAGATGGATGCCAAATCACTTTATGCCATTGGACAGGCGGGTTTCAAACCGAGATATACTACATCGGATCATATCTTTACTTTGAGGTCCATTATTGAGGACGCTAAGGCCAAGAGGGAACGTGTATACTATTGCTTCGTGGATTTTTGCAAGGCCTTTGATTCTGTGCCTAGGCATCTATTGATACTGAGACTTCACGATCGGGGCTTTTAGGAGGATACTATACAGGGCAGTAGTAGTAGCATTGTATAGGCGTGTGGTTGGCAGGGGTCCGACTATCAGGAGTTATTTCACTGGAGGTGGTTAGTACTATTGGGGTCAAACAAGGATGTCCACTCTCTCCTACACTTTTTGGTCTTTACATTGACGAGCTGGAGCATGTTATACAGAGAGATGGAGGGGAGGGATGTACATTGGGCGACCTCATT